>CAUYON010149905.1:0-117555 GCA_963573935.1 Arctocebus calabarensis
GAACAGTGTTTACTGGGCACAGCAAGAGCAGGCTCACCTCTGTCTCCTGGGCTGTGTTTACTGGGCACAGCAAGAGCAGGCTCACCTCTGTCTACCGAACAGTGTTTACTGGGCACAGCAAGAGCAGGCTCACCTCTGTCTACCAAAAGGTGTTTACTAGGCACAGCAAGAGCAGGCTCACCTCTGTCTCCTGGGCTGTGTTTACTGGGCACAGCAAGAGCAGGCTCACCTCTGTCTCCTGGGCTGTGTTTACTAGGCGTAATAAGAGCAGGCTCACCTCTATCTACTGGATGATGTTTACTAGGCACAATAAGAGCAGGCTCACCTCTGTATAGTGTCTACTGAACGGTGTTTACTGGAGATAGCAAGAGCAGGTTCACCTCTGTCTACTAGGCTGTATTTATTAGGCCACCTTTCTAAAGAATGTCTTCCTCTACACTCAAAGAAATGTTTTCTTTTATGACTTACTATACTAGATAAATTTGGTAAATGTTTCTTACCCATATCTTTCCCGTTTTTTTCCCCCATTGTGGTAATATGTTAATACTTTTTTAATGAACTTGAGCAAAATGTATAAGGAAATTAAAAAAAAAAAAAAGAACCCTGGTAAGGATCTGGAGAATTGAATTCTGGTTACTCTACTTCTTGGAGGATCAGTTTCCTTTCATGTACAACAGTGATAAATGTTCTGCTTTCCTCATAGGACTTCCACACGTTTCTTAATTACTAAGCTGTTCTCAGGCAGATTCTCTATTTTCCTGTGTTATGCTTCCCTTTGTGTACTTTTTAGGCCATTCTTTGACCTGCTTCACCTGCAGCCACATATGTCAAATGATAGGTTCCACCAGGCACATGTCCTCATGACCATGTATCTGATTGAATACTCTCCCCAGCCCCGACCCTGTCAGGAGTATTCAGGGTAATTTCACATCTGGTCACTTACAGATCTACCTGTTCTGGGACAGTTTTATATCCAAACATGTTTCTAAAATCCTGCCCCCAAAGATTCCTACCTTATAATTAGCAAAATCATTATTCATTGGAAACCTTAGATGAAAATTTGAATTCAACAGTCAACCTTAGTATATGTAATACTCTTTACCAAGTGTCAGATTCATTTGAGCAAAAAATTATAGCAAGAATGCCGAGAAATCATCTGGAGTTTTTAAAATCATCCATCAAGATTGTAAAGTTTTTGAAAAAAGGAATTATTATTTGTTCTACACCAGTGGTTCTCAACCTCCCTGATGCTGCGACCCTTTAACACAATTCCTGTGGGTCACCACCCACAGGTTGAGAACCACTGTTCTATACCTGTTCACAGATTGAAAGGATAAAAGGGATTAAGTAACTCAAATCTTTTCATTTTGTAAGAAAATTTAAGCACTGTATTTGACATTTTTCTGAGCTAATATCCATCCAGTGTTTTTTTAAAGGAATTTGTTGCTTATTTGCAGGAGCCAGCCAGCTATGATGTGACACGCTACGAAAATACTTTCTTCCTGTTCTGGGTCCTGGAGCAGCTTCTTCAAAAGGAAACCACAGAAGGCGACCTTGTAAGTCTAAGAAATGATGACCAAGAAATCAAGACGTTTCTTCGGAAGCACGATGAAACTGTCTGCCAACTTTCTGATGCATTTCCTCTGTTTACTTTTTATTTATGGAGACTAGGTATTCTCTTGAACTCGGAAGGGGTAGAAACTGTTCAAAACTAATACAGCTCCTTCACAATTGACCAAATACTTGAAGTATTTTAAAATTGAATATGTGAAGATCTTGTGTTTAAAAGATTTTTGAGAGTATTTTAAATGAGCGTTTTAATTGATCTCTAAACGTAATCATTAATACAATTTAATCTTAAATTGTGTATAAAATATGTCATATTTCTATACTAAAAATCAGGCAGTTGCGGTTAACAATGCCCTCCTGTTCCCATGTATGTCACTCAATATAATCTACCTCTATTATTCTTGAAAATGAACCATTAATCGTCTCAGAAAAGATATTTAAATTGTGAAAGATTTCCATGTGATATGCAAAGTGAATCTTAAAGTTTTGTTGCATTGTCAACACAAAGTATTCAAAATAAGTGGTTATAAATAAAAATTGTAAAACTTTTTTTCTTACATAATTGCATTTATATCATTGTCATCTTATAGGGGACTTGTATAAAAGGACAAAAGTTTTTACCACTTGCAAACCTAATGGCCTTTAACTTCATACAAGGAATACATTTATCAAGTCCTTCTAAAAATACTAACTAGTTGTTTTAATATGTTCTGTGTTTTTTTCCAGCAAATTTTGTTTTGATTCTGTTCATTAAGTATAATAGTCCTATGATTGTTAAAATGTAGTTAAGGCATATATAATTAAATCATTAGGGGCACTTTCATAAATTCTAATGTCTGTTGAGAAATATACTTCATAGTTAATATAAGTATTGCTTGACTTTTCCAGTTATGCAATTTCATTTAATTTTAATTATTAAAATAATAACCTACAAGCTTAATAAGCATACTTTATGTACCTTCCTATTTAGCACACATAAAATGCAAATTTGATTTAGTAATTATCTGTGATACTGTTTCAAAAGTTAATTACCATTTTTACTGCCATTAGAATTTTAAAAACTTGATAATTCTATCTGCAGTGTCTCTAAAATTATATTATTGTCCATCATTAATTTTGGAGTTACTTCTATCTTGAAAAGATAAAGCCTTTTTGAGAAATGTGAAACTCTACATATATCAGTCAGCTGTTGCTTTGTAACAGATAACCATAAAATCACAATAGCATACAGAAATAAATACTTATTTCTCAGATATCTGCCAGTCACCTGAGAATCACTCAATCTGGACTGGACTAGGCTGTGCTGGAAATCTCTGCTCAGACTGCAAATCGTACTGGACTAAGCTCTTTGTTACAGGTCAGGCTTTTAGTCTCTTCCACATGTGCTTATTCTGGGACCCACATTAAGCAGGAAGCAGCTACTTAGAAGAAGCTCTTCCTATGGTGATGGCAGTTGAATAAATGAAAGGCTAGGCAGGGAATAACACACTGTCACTTCCACCCACATGCATTAGCCAAAATACATCAAATGCTGGAGCCTAAAGAAAGGGGACAAGGAAGTACAATTCCACACTTCACCTTGAGTGGGAGAACTTGCCTGGCTTACATGGCAGAGGACATGGGTGCAGGGGAACAACTGGGGCTAGTAATTTACCCTTGAACACAGGATATTCCAGATCTGGAGCAGGGGGCATTTTTCTAACATTTGACTTCTGTAAACACCTCTAAAGGTTTGTATATCCACATCCCATGGCAGTTCATCTTCTCAATTCTGTAATTGTTTAAACATGATGGTGAATATGTAAACATGACCAATAGCTCTTTTTCCACTGCAGCCCACTAACATAACAATTGCCCAGAAACTTTAGTAACTGCAAAAATTTCTTAATGCCAGTAGTCATAAGGACTCAAGGTCTGAAAATTAACCTAGGAAATTACAGAAGATGACACAAGATGTTGGGATCATTGTTAGTACACAAATGGAGAAACATTTTATTTCCATTTGATATTATTTTATGTAAAAACTTACCCTCCATCAAGTATATGTTACTTAACATTTTATTATCCCATATTTTAGTTTATGTCAGAGTTAAATGTGCCTTAAATTTAGTATTGAAGTCTAAATTTGCTTGTGAAAAGAAACTAAAATAAGATATTGCATCTGTGTCTTCCAGTAAAGTGATGAAAATTAATGAATGGTTTAAACTAAAATTATAATATTTAAGGATATTATAGCCATTTAGATTTGGTTAACATCTAACATTAGAATTGAGGTTTTCTGAATAATAATAACAGAGGCAGTAGAAATTGAGCAGCATTGAAACTGAATATAGAATACGATAAGAAAGAGGACCACAGAATAATTCTAAAAATGGAATAAAGGATAATAATTGCTATCACTAATATAGCTTTTAACATGATAAATATATCATAATATATATTTATATGTAAACATTTATATAATATAAATATTACATGTAAATAAATATTATGCATATATATAATAAAAATATCCAGGCAGTGATCTAGCATTTTATTTAGTATATTCACTCAATTTGACTCTCCTAAAAACCTGTGAGAAAGATATGATTATTACTTCCTGTATCTCTGATTCAGAGATGAGGAACTAAGGCAATGGAATGTCAAACAACTTTTCCGAGTTCACAAAATTAGAAAATGGCAGAGTTAAGCTTCATCCTTAGAATTCTGCCTTCCTACCCTCACTCCACTTGCTGCTCGGCCTGTCAGGTGCAGACTGTCCTGGCACTTGATGACACTTCGTATTCTCTGCAGTTGTCCTTAACCACAGTTATGTGACACAGTGGTGGAGATAATAGTTATTATTAGTTTATTTTGGATCTTTTATACCCCTGCACCAGCTGTTCAATCTGCCAGCAAATCAGAGGATCAGCACCTTTGACCTTTTCTAGGTTGTACCATCTTGCTGGGTAAGAGACTCTAGCCAAGTTGTAGTTGGCAAACAGTAATCTTCTAGACGGTCCAAAGCTCTCTCTAAAGGTTGGTAGGTAGAGTATAAGACTAGTACTCAGCAAAATGAGGGAGAAAAAGCACATCTGATTGTTTTGTCCTTGGATCTATAAAAATGCAATTATTTCACAAACTGTTTTACTTTTTAATGTTGTTCATTGCCATCGTATAGCTAAAGGCATTATATTTCTGAAGGGGCAGGCAGAAAATCATGTATGTTTCCAAATTTCCAAGTACATTTGCAGATTTTCTGAAGGCCACTGTGTGGGGAAAATATTGATACTTCTGCTCTGTGATAACATAATTTCATGTATTCATCAAGTATGAAACATCAACTTTATGTGTGTATCAATTATTTACAAAATTAAAAAGTATATGTGAAGCTTACATTTTGTCAGATGTATAAAATAGAAGTTTTTCATAATAAGCAGTATAACCCAACTACATCAGTATTTGCTGTAGGAAATAATTATTGTGATAATGTTTACCAAATATTGAAAAAAAAAGTGTGGGAGTTTTTCAATATTATTAAAAGTTAATTCATTCTTTTCCAATTATTTATACAATTAGATGTTGGAAAATGTATATGGCCAATGAATGGGCTGGTCTTTTAAGAACTTTCTAATTCTTACAGAGCGTGATTGACACCCAGGAAATGACCTTAGCCTCTTTTACTTTTTCATTTAGTATGAAAGTTGTCTATTTTTTTTAATTTTTATTAAATTATAATTGTGTACATTGGTGCAATCGTGGGGCACAATGTGCTGACCTTATATACATTCTGAAATATTTTCATTGAACTATTTAACATAGCCTTCATGGCGAAAGTTGTCTATTTAATATGAAGGAAGTTTAAAAGATCTATTACTAATAGGAACCAAAGCTTGGGAAAAGAAATTAGTGTTCAAACATTGAAGACATTGAAAGAATTCAATTTTATATTTTATAAGCATATACTCTCAATTCACAATATTTTCTCTTGATGTTCTGTATTTTGTTATTTTCTAGATGCTTAGATGGTTGGTGAGCTTCGGTTGTATTTCAGTCAGACGCTGCACATGTGCTGTAGCCATTCCCCTGGGGCAGCAAGATTTATAGATGATGACACTAATTAAACTTAACTGTCTCTAAGGTGGATAAAACATTGGTTCCCAGAAGTGGTCCCCAGACCAGCTTTCTCAGCAACACTTGGGAATTTATAGGAAATACAGATTTTAAAGTTTCACGGTAACCCTACTGCAGAATCAGGAATGCTGGGATTGTAGTCTAGCAATATGTGTTTTATTGAGTCTTTTAGATAAGTATGATGTTCATCAATGTTTAAAACCCGCTGCTATAATGATATTTTTTACTGAATAGGAGGGTTAATACCTATAACAGGAAGTAGAATTCAGTCATCCAAAATTACTTAACTAAACTTTTTAACGTTCCTTATGTTTGCTTTAAAATTCTAAAGGAAGCCTTTTGGGGAAGTAAATTATTCATAGGTCACTTAAAATAAGTAGCAAATTTATAAACACATCAGTCAATATTATTAGCACTTTAAAACTAGTATCTTTATACTTAGCTTGTGGTTCCTTTACTAAAACACATAACTATTCCCCATTGGCAGTACGTAAAAAATATTATAATCTGGCCTTAAGAGATCAAAGTAACTTCAGATCTGGCATAGAATGATCAACATATCCAGAGATGCAGATATGGTGTTATTTTACTATTAAGTTGTGATATTAGGTATGCTGAATAATATCAGAATATTCACAGCCTTAAAGAAAGATGGAGGCTTTACCTCTTTCATGTTTACATGGATGGAGCTGGAACATATTCTTCTTAGCAAAGTGTCTCAAGAATGGAAGAAAAAGTATCCAATTTACTCAGCCCTACTCTGAAGCTAATTTAAAGGTTTCGAATGAAGGCTTTAACCCAACTATAGCACAAGAATATGGGAAGGGTGTGGAGGGGGAAGGTTGGGGTGGAGGAAGGGTCATTGGTGGGGCTACACCTATGGTGCATCTTAGAAGGGTATTGGTAAAACTTACTAAATGCTGAATGCAAATGTCTTCGTAGAATAACTAAGAAAATGCCATGAAGGGTATGCTAAACGTTTGATGAAAACATGTCAGATTGTATATGAAACCAGTACATTGTACCCCTTGATTGCACTAATGTACACAGCTATGATTTAATAAAAAAAAAAAAGAATTATTGAGTATGTAGTATGTACGTTGCTGCATTTGAATCTATAATTTTCATAACAATCCTGCTATTACTATCAACATTTTACAGGTAAGAAATCTGAAACTTAGAGATTTGACTTGCTCAGTTGTACAATGGCAACTGGTTCAAAAACTATGCCAAGGAAATAGATAGTATTAACATGGTATTTTTACTAAGCAACTATTAAAATGAATACAGTAAATGTAACACATCTATGAGGGCAAACACTGACACATACTGCTGAGCAGAAAATGTTTCAAAAGAGTAGTACATAATTAAAACATATATAGGTAAAATCTTTCAAAAAACATACACCTCCCAATTTATCCAGTTCCATCCCAGATGGGGAAACAGATCGGGTTCACCTGTCCATCTCTCTCCCGAAGCCATTAAAAAAGCAAACAAACAAAAACAGGAAACACAACCTACTGCCTTGAAAGAGATTGCTGGCTGTAACAGAAATGGAACTGAAGATGAAGGTGGAAACCAGTGGCCGCTGTAAGTGGAAGAGACAAAGTTGAGATTTCTGGAAAATGAAGACAACCCGTGTTCCTAGATAAATGTGCTAGGGAAGATGGAGCTGCACAGAGAAAATTTTCAGTTCCTCTGTAAAGACCATGTTTAATCTCCGTATCCCACCCCTAGGAGTATTCAACAGAATGTTATTCAACGTAAGTGTGTAAGAAAATTATCCATGGCTGGGGAAAAAAATGCTCAAAATGATTATAGGGAATAGTGCCTGAATCATACAGGGCCAAGAAGATCATCTGTCCTGATCAGTTGGACTACAAAACTTGTTAATTCACAGGACAGTGGGTAGAGTACCCAGGAAGGTGTTGCTTCAGCAGTGGGGAATTAATTTTAGACTTAACATTCCTCCAAATCCACCTGAAAATTATTTTTATCATTTGTCAAATCCAAAAAGAACAAACTATTTCAAGGTGTCCATAAAGTTGGTGTGAAATTTAAAATAGGCATTATTTTATGGACACTCCATATAAATACAAAATTATCCAGCACTAAACTAAGTAATATTCACAATATCTGACTTCTATTTAATGATTACCAACATGCACAAAAGGCAGCAAAGCACAGACCATAATGAAGAAAATAATAAATTAATTGAAATTGACCCAGATTGACATAAATATAATATCTAGAAGGCAAGAATGTTAACACATTTTATACCTATATTTTATAGTCTAAAAAAATTTAACGAAGACATAGGATATAAAAAAGACCTAAATTCAATTTCTAGAGATAAAAACTATCATATTAGAAATTTAAAATACTGTAGCCAGGATTAATGACAGATCAAATGACAGATTAGACATTGCAAGAGAAAAGATTGGTGAACTTGAAGGTATAGCAGTAGAAACTATCTAAAATGAAACATATAGAGAAAAAAAGACATTTTAATGACAAAAAGTGCATAAAAGAGCTATAAGACAATTTCAGTTGTAGAGTTGTAGTACTCAAAAAAGGAAGAGGGGGAACCAAAATAATATTTAAGTAAAAAATGGCCAAAATTTACAAACTTAATGAAAAAAACTGAGACACATATCCAAGAAGCTTAATGAATCACAAACACCAGGAACATGAAGAAAGCTGTTTCAATGATGCATAGCTTAATCAAATTGCTAAAAACCAGTGATAAAAAGAAAATCATAAAACTAGCCAGTGAAAAAGGACATGTTATGTAGAAAAGAACAAACTTACAGATTACATCAGGTTTTCTAAGGGGAAAAAAAAAATGAGAAGACAATGGAGCAACATCTTCAGTGTAATTGGGGGAGGGAGTGCTGTCAACCTAGAATTCTATACCCACTGAATATACCTTGCAAAAAAAAAAAGGGGGGGCAAAAAGGCTTTTAGACATATCAAACCATAGACAATTCATCATCAGTACACCTGCTCTATCAGAAAGGTTAAAGGAAGTAATTTTGGGACAAAAATATTATTTGTGGTTTTATAATAGTTTACATAAAATATTGATTAGAGACAACTGGTTGTGAAGATTAAATTATGTGACGTGTGTGTGTGTGTGTGTGTGTATATGTGTCTATCAGTGAGAATAATGACTAATGATTGGCATAATATGCACTATGAGCTCACAGAAGGTGTTTAAAGAGTTAAAGGGCCAAGAAACACTTACAACTGTTGACTATTATTTGTGGTTACATGTGTCTATAGTCAAAATATAAAACCATGGGTGAGAAGGACAGACACAAGACAATCCCACTAATACAAAAAAGCCAAAGGAAAAAAAGAAAAGACAACTGGAGATGACTCAGTTTGTGAGGAGTAAGTGACTGGAGCAATTCTTGTCTTTTTCCCCTCATGGCTACAAGAGAGGAATTCTGCAAGAGAAAGAGAGGAGATGCTATTTCCACTCCAGCTACCTGTAAGCAAAATTAAAGGAAAGAATCTAATCAACTGTGCTTAACTATGCAATCACTTTGTAAGTCCACCCCTTGGGGACTATGGACTGCTAAAGATGAACATTACTCCTCTTTGAGACATGGGCAGCTGTGCATGAAATTAAGCTTCGAGCATTAGTTAGAAGCTAGTATGGTTTGAATGATTCTCCTGAGGATCATGTTGGAAACTCGATTCTTATTGTAATAGTATTAAAAATGTGAGGCCTTTAAGAGGTAATTAGTCCATGACAGCTCTCCTCTCAAGAGTAGATTAATCCTGTTATTGCAGGAATGGATTCCTGATAAAAGAGTAAGTTCTGCTGCTCTCTCTGGCTCTCACTCTTGTGTGTACTCTCTCCTCCACCCCACCCTGATGAGGAAGCAAGAAGGTCCTCCCCAGACACAGACTCCTCAACCTGTCATTTCCCAATGTCTAGAACTATAGGAAAATATCTCTGTTTGACATTTATAAGTTACCTTGTCTCAGGTATTGTGTAAAAGCAGCACGAAATGAACCTCTACAGAAACTTAGGGATTGGAGTAAATCACTGTCAAGTAGGAAGTTCTTAATTCCATGTCTATGAATGAGCTTCAGGGTCCCAGTGTTCCTTTGAAACTGCATACAAAAAGGAACATATAATGGTGTATGTGTGTGTGTTTGTGTGTCTCTCTGTGTGTGTATTTCTAATTAAAGAAAGATTTTATAGTCTTCATAGAATTGTCAAAGTAAACACCTTGTCCCCCCAAATAACACAAACTAATGGCCCAGGAGAAAACTGATTGAAACCAGAAAGCACATTAATTAGGTTGTCTGATTCTACAAACTAGTTTTATGCTTTAAAGGCTCCCAGTATTTTGTTAGCTCCTAGGATTATCAAGTCAACAAAATGTATTCAAAATTAAAGTGGACTCTTTAGAGTAGACAAAGTAATTTATTAACTGACCAGATATACAAGTGTTGTAAGACCTGAACTTTAGAAAATGTATTCCCAGCATTCCTCCCCTTATAATCCAATTTAAAAAGGAAGCTATGAAAATCCTGAGGTTACATGGACAGAAATTAGTGCTGAAAGCATTTAAACAGTCTTATTAAAAATCCCCAAATAATTGGCTTGGCGCCTGTGGTTCAACAGGCTAAGGCGCCAGCCACATACACCCGAGCTGGCAGGTTCTAATCCAGCCCGGACCGCCAAACAACAATGATAACTGCAACCAAAAAATGGCCGGGCATTGTGGCGGGCGCCTGTAGTCCCAGCTACTTGGGAGGCAGAGGCAGGAGACTCGCTTGAGCTTAGAAGTTGGAGGTTGCTGTGAGCTGTGATGTCACAGCACTCTATCCAGGGTGACAGCTTGAGGCTCTGTCTCAAAAACAAAAAAACAAACAAACAAAAAAATCCCCAAATAAGACAGTTTCAAAGTCTCTCTCACTTTTTGGATTATCTTGGCAAGGGGGACAGAATGTATAAAATATTTTGACCCTTGGGGCATTTATTTTCTCTGAGCATAACTGGATGCTCTGTGATTAAACTGTTTACAAGTTGGATGATTTTTAGTTTTATAGACATTTTTGGAAATATTTTTTCATACTGTCTTCTATTACTATCTTTTTATATCTACATCTGTTACTAATATTGTTAATGCTACTGCTCTAAATTGGTAATATAGTATGAAAAGGAAAAAAAATTCTTGGTTTCATAGCACAGCATTAATCCTGCTACCCTCAAGGTCTAAAAGAATTCACAAGTAAAATTCTAGTACCAGTCTTAACATTAACCTTAGTATTGCCAAAATGAAAATATTTCCCATGAAGTCTTTGAATACTGCATAATTTTTCTTTTCTTTCTTTTTTTTTACTTTCAAGGCAGAGTCTCACTTTGTCACCCTGAGTAGAGTGCTGTGGCTTCATAGCTCACAGTAACCTCAGTCTCTTGAGCTCAAGCAATCCTTTTGCCTCAGCCTCCCTAGTATGTGGAACAACAGGTGCCTGCCACATGCCTGGCTATTTTTAGAGACTAGGTCTTACTCTTACTCAGGCTGGTCTCTACCTCCTGAGCTCAAGCAATCTATTCACCTCTACAGGAGTGAGCCACCTCATTCAGTCTTGCATAATTTTTCTTAAGTCCTCTACAATCTGATCCATATACTGCCCCACCCTCCTCACTCCATGGCCACCTCATTCCATCCCTGCCATCTGTCACAGAGGAAGGGGAAACCAGATGTTCACATGTATGTGTTCATGTGTGAGTGTAACACACACACACTAATAAATAGGTTCAACATTAAGGTCTCTGAAGTTAAGGTTTTTATTGCCCCACCAATTAGTCTGTTATAGGTGGTACTGCACACCTATGACAGAAAACCAGTAAATTTTTCCACTGCTTTACAGTTGGTCTTAGGCAAAGAAAAGAACTACTTTGTTCTAAATCAAACAGAAATACTAATAATATTTAATGTGGAAGCCTGATTGCCTTGTGATGATGTGTTGAATATTAATGACAATAAATCTCCTTTAAGAGACAAGAATCTTAACCATTAATATGTTGAAATATTTTCAATGAACTGTTCCTATATATGTGTTCAGTAAAAGAAGATTCTGGGTTTTTCCTACCAAAAATTATGTAAAAGGCTTTTTAAGTATTAAATATTTCTTACAGATACTCATTAAGTATAGAGTTATGGAAGCATTCTAGTTATTCTTTGCTATATCCCTTTTACTCCTAAGATGGGACGAACGTATGACTAAGATTTCTGAGTCATTTCTTATTTGTTTGACAGGGAATGGATTAGAGGCAGAAGGAAGGTAGTAAAAGATTAACTCAAAAAGTAGCACTGCCATCACTTTAGGCTCTGTGTTAGTATAATCATGGCTCATAAAGCCCTTATCTGAGAAGAGTCAGAAACTATGCAGATAACAAATAAAAATGGCTTCAAGGACAGGCAGAGTCATCAGAATGATTACATTTCATAAAATGAAAAATATTGAACTTGATGAAAATGAAGGATAGAAAAAATATGTAAAACAGGTGAATATTGCATCCTACCAAGAGAGTGAGAGAGAGATACAAAGAGATAGAGAGAGAAGTCTTTCAATACATGCCTTGAGATTTTTAAATATGGTACATTGTGACACAAATTAAAGCGAGAACATAGTTTGAAAGAAAAGAAAAAGGGATTAAATGCCTAAAATAGTTTCCCTTTCTGTTCATTAACACCAGATAAACCCTTGCCTCCATTATCCCTTTATCATGATAAATATGCTTTCACTTTTTCAAAGCATAATATGAAATTACATCTTAGAGTGGCTCTATCATTAACTGATAATTAATCAAACATGCATATATTGAGCATCTTCAGAAAGCCAGTACTCTGCTATGAACCAGCTTACACAGTTGGGGTCTCTGTTCTAGGAAAGGTCTAGGTATATTCATTTAACAAATACATATGGACTCAAGACAGCAGCACATGGGATAGGGACTGCTTGAGATCCCATGGGTTGCGTTCTAATCCAAAGATAGACATTAACCTATTTACTACACAGTTACTCATTACAACCATGATGAGAGTTAGCACACATGGTATAATTTGGAGAACTAAAGTCTTTTTGTTATGGGTTGTTTTTTTTTTTTCAAGACAAAGTTTCACTTTTTGTGCCCTCAGTAGAGTGCCATGGCATCATGGCTCACAACAACCTCAAACTCTTGGGCTTAAGCAATTCTCTTGCCATAGCCTCCCAAGTAGCTGGGACTATAGGCACCTGTCACAACACCCAGCTATTTTCTCTTTGTATGTTTGTTTAGCAGGACCAGGCCAGATTTGAACCCAACAGCCCCAGTGCATGTGGCTGGTGCTCTAACCACAGAGAAACAGGATCCCAGCCCAAAGTTTTATTCTTAGTAATAGTCTAAGCTTCAGAGCTATCCTGTTCCCTGACATGTCTAAATCTAAGCTCCACTTCTAGCTTTGAACAAGTGGATGACTTCTCTGGCCACTCTGTGCCTTAGTTTCTTAATTGAAAAAAAATCAAAATAATAATAGAAACCTTTTATATACTCGTGGTAAATGAGTTAATATATTTAAAGTGCTTAAGACAGTGTCTGCCACATAATAAAGCTCAAAAAACATACTAGTCATAAATGCATCTATCAAAAAGATGTAGAGTAAGAAAAAAGAATGGGAAAAATAAGGAGGAAAAAGTAATTCCAGGGAGCATGAACTGCTTGTGAAAAGGTTCTGAGAAAGGAAACCATAAATCTGAGAAATTAAGGTAATTGAAAAGCAAGAGAGTGTGAGGTTAGGTTGGAGAGGTAGGCAGGGCCCAAGCCAAGAAAGTCTTGCAGGTCCTGAAAAGTTTTAGGAATTAATGCAAATGGATGTTATTAAGAGTTTTAATTATAAGAATGACATGGTTATATTAAGTAAAACAATCTCCACTGCAAAGAATGTAGAATAAGGGTAAAAATGAAAGAAGGAAACTTAAAGAGTGATAGTTGCAAATCCATAAAAGATGATGCTGGTGAGATGTTTAGAATGACCTGCAGTTTAGGAGATGGGGCACCTTCTCGCTGTGTCTCACAGGGTCGTCCTCAGGTCTGTGTGTCCGCGTCCTTATTTCCTCTTGCTGGTAATATAAGGACATCTGTCATAGGATTAGGGTCCACCCAGATGATTCCATTTTAACTCAATTATTTCTATAAAGGACCCATATCCAAATACAAGCACATTTTGAGGTCCTGGGCCCTCTAAAGTTTCAACATTTGGATTTTGGAGGAACTCAATTCAGCCTGTAACAAATCCCCTATGTTTGAGGGGAGAGGGCTGTAAGAAAACACATGAGCATGTTTTATGAGCAGGATATGTAGATCTAGAATTCAATGGAAAGGCCTTGTACAGAACTGTCAATTAATATTACTTGCATATTTATGTGTGCATTTACTAATAAATGAAGTTGGATGACATATATTAGATGTTTGGATAACAATAGATGATGTATCAATATCTACATCTGTATATAGAAAGAGAGATGGATGAGGTATCAGCATTACCTGTTCAAAAAGAAGGAAGAGGAGGAGAAGTCGTGGGGTCAAGGAAAAACTTTACAAATCGAAGAAGAATCTTCAAAGGAGATTAAGAAGCAGCAGTCAAAAACATGATAGAAATCAAAGAGAAAGTGATCATATAAAGCCGAAGAAAAGGAATTCTTCCAATGGGGGCCAACTATGTTAAATGTGAAGGAAATAACAAATAACATAAATCTGACAGGAGATTTTGATATGCAAAGAGACAAACAGGAATACAATGCAGTGTTATGAAGAGGCAGAAACAGAGTGATACGGGAGCATGGAGGGTCCATGTTCTATCAGTTAATACTCGCTTATGGAGTGGCAATGTTAATAGTATTAGAACCAGAGCATTAAAAAATGGAAAAAATACCTGGACAATTGGACTTTACAGTCTAATCAGATTTAAAGTCAAATGCATGTTAATGGGTGACTGGTATTGGAGAATTAGAGTTTTGAGGATATTTTTAACAAAAAGAGGGGACAAAGAGTGAAGGCAGAGAATAGAGGTAATTAAGAGAAAAACTATTCCCCAAAGCACTGAGCCATCAAAGAGCCCAGTGCTCTGGGGATTAGAGAGTTATTTGATATGAGGAGAACTGGCACAAGAAGAACCAAGAAATGTGTGTGTGAACATGTATGTTGAAGCCATGCTAGGAAAGAATTCCCAGGCCAAACTAAGCAAGTTCACTTGTTTCTATGTAAAATGCATCCAATAGAAGCTTTTCAATGGGAGTTAGTTAATTTTGTTTTGTGGAAATATCATTTACAATGAGCTAGAACATGAGAAGCAGGAAACAGAAATTGATGACAGAGGTACATGATTAAGATTCTGCCACTGTGATGAAATCCCAAAACCAGAGATGTTGGCGTGGATGTGGAGAAAAGGGAACACTTCTACATTGCTGGTGGGAATGTAAACTAATACATTCATTTTGGAAAGGCGTTTGGAGAATACTCAAAGATCTAAAAATAGACTTGCCATTTGACCCTATAATTCCTTTACTGGATATATACCCAGATGACCAAAAATTACAGAACAACAAAGATATCTGTACCAGATTGTTTATTGAAGCCCAATTCATAATTGCTAAGTCATGGAAGAAGCCCAAGAGCCCATCGATACACGAATGGATTAATAAACTGTGGTACATGTATACCATGGAATATTATGCAGCCTTAAAGAAAGATGGTGACTTTTCCTCTTTCATTTTCACATGGATGGAGCTGGAACATGTTCTCCTTAGCAAAGTATCTCTAGAATGGAAGAAAAAGTATCCAATGTATACACCCCTAATATGAGACAAATTCTTTATCATTCAAGTGAAGGCTACAACCCATTTATTACACCGGAAGACGGGGAAAGGGGAGAGGGAGGAAAGGGGAGGGAGACGGTGGGGGGAGATGGGACAAAGGGTGAGGTCACATGTGTGGTACATATTTGAAGGGTCAGGAGAAAACTTTTAAATACGGATCAAAAATGTTTTCATATAGTAAACGAGAAAATATCATGAATGGTATGTCAATCAGGTTGATAAAAAATATCTCAGATTGCATGTGAAGCCCCCACACTGTACCCCATGGTTGAACTAATGTACACAGCTATGATTCAATAAAAAAAAAAAAAAACATCGCAGAGAAGGAGGAATAAGTTAAGGAAGAAAGAGGTCTGAAATAAGGGCTAGGAAATAAGGGTCCCAGGTTAGAGCACCCAGATACATTTAAATTTCAGATAAGTAACAAATACATTTTTAAAGCATCCCAAACCTTGCATGCAGCATACCTATACTAAAAAAGTATTTATTGTTTATCTGAAATTAAAATTTATCTGGGAATCCTATCTTTTTTTTTGCTAAATTTGCAACCCTCTCTCCCAACTCCCACTCACCTACTTTTTCCAAGGCAGCACTATTGCAACTTCCCTCAAGAATCTGATGCTCAGGAAGTTCTCACTTTGAAGTATTACAGCAGCCCAAAGGAGGAAAGTAGCCCACATGACCATCAACTTATGAATAAGTCAATGAAATTGGTCTACCCACACAATGGAGCACTACTCAGCCATAAGAAGGAACGAAGTACTGATTACCAGCTGCAACATGGATGAATCTTGATATTGTGCTGAGCGAAAGAAGCTAATGTCACAAAAGGCCATGTATTATATGATTCCGTTTATGCAAAATATCCCGAATAGGCAAAGCCATAGAGAAAAGCAGATTGGAGATTTTCCAGGGATTGGGGCAGGGAGAAAGAGGGAATGGGTACGAGTTTCCTTTTAGCACGAAGAAAATGATACAGAAATATACATAGTGGTGATACTGCACACCACTGTGAATGTACCAACTGTCATCAATGGTTAGCCTTATGTGTATTCTACCACAGTAGTAATAAAAACAAATTGGTTTTAGCCTCACTGTACTTCCTCCCTAAGTGTGATGGGTTGAATTGTCTCCCCTTCTCCCGCCTCCAGCCAAAATATGTTGAAATCTTTTTTTTTTTTTGAGACAGAGCCTCAAGCTGTCACCCTGGATAGAATGCTGTGGCATCACAGCTCACAGCAACTTCCAATTCCTGGGCTCAAGCGAGTCTCCTGCCTCCACCTCCCAAGTAGCTGGGACTACAGGCGCCCGCCAGAACACCCGGCCATTTTTTGGTTGCAGCCGTCATTGTTGTTTGGCGGGCCCGGGCTGGATTCGAACCCGCCAGCTCAGGTGTACGTGGCTGGTTCCTTAGCCCGTTGAGCCACAGGCGCCGAGCCAGTATGTTGAAATCTTTATTCCCCAGTACCTATGAATATGGTCTTATTTGGAGACAGAGCCTTGGCTGATGTAATCAAGAGATCGTGGGCCCTAATCCAGTCTCACTGGCACCCTTATAAAAAGAAGACGCGAACACTGAGACACTGGGAGGAGTCCCCTGCGACAGAGGCAGAGACTGAAGTGCTGTCCTTGCAAGCCAGGAAAGGCCCAGTGCTGCTGGGGGAAAAGCAAGAAAAGACCCTCCCTTAGAGGCTTTGGAGGGAGCACAGCCCTGGCAACACCTTGATCTCAGACTCCTGACTTCTAGAACGATGAGAGAAAACATTTCTGTTGCTTTGATCCACCAAGTTTGTGGTACTCTTTGTGGCATAAGGCAGGCATCCCGTGACAGCTTCCTCCTGTCCGCCTCCCACCTCCCGAAACTGCCCTCCAAGCTTTAGGAAGGAGCACATAGCCACAGACGCATCATTCCATTGCTTCAGTTTTAAATATTTATTTAAAGTCCAGATGGGAAAAGGAGAAATGGAACCCACCGGGGTTTTAACACATCGACGTGGACAGAGGACAGCAGAAAAACTCAAAAATGAGACAGAGGCCAGAGGAGACTGGCGGTGGTGGCCGGGGGACAGAGCAGTGAGACGAGACCCGAGCTGCTACAAGAATGCCCTTCCACGGAGAGGGTGGGGGCGGCGCCAGGCTGGGCGGAGGATGAGGAATACAGGAAGTGTCCCCGAGGCGGGGTGGGCCAGACTGAGGTATTAAATAATGAAAATCAAATCCAATTCCCGAAGAGACATGACTTTAGGACAGAAATACACAAATAGAGATTTTCACATAAATTTTTCCCCTTCTATAAAAATAATTTCATAGTTAAAATAACTTCAAAATCCAATTTGGGCACTGGCTTGTGTTGAACTCTGAGATTCCTATAATTACTCTTTCTCCTCAGCCCAAATTTACACTCGGAGCTAGCAACAGTGGCTTTCTACAGAATCTAATGACAATGAAAAAAGCAGGGACGTT
The DNA here is from genome assembly GCA_963573935.1 of Arctocebus calabarensis. Lineage (NCBI taxonomy): Eukaryota > Metazoa > Chordata > Mammalia > Primates > Lorisidae > Arctocebus > Arctocebus calabarensis. Next base: position 18,031 of record CAUYON010149905.1, read on the forward strand.
GATGGCAGTTAGAAGGATGGGATCCTGGAAGTAAGGGCATGGGAGATGTGATGCAGCTTCGTGAGATGGTTTGACATTTATATTCCAATTCCAAGGCCAGCCTGACCCAACTGCTCTTGATCCTTCAAGGTCAAGGCTTCACCTAGGACCTCTCCAGAGGATGCCTTCCAAGGCAAGCCTAACCTTCCTCCAGGGCCACAAAAGGCCAAACAAAATGCCTCATACCCAGGCTTCCTTGTTGCCTTAAAAGGACAGACATTTCGAAGTCCATAAATGAAAAGGTAAATCTCTACCTCTGGTTTCTGGTAGGATTTTTTTGTTTGGTTTTGTTTTGTTTTTAAGATTTTTCTTTTTCTTTTCTTTTTTTTTTTTTTTGCATTTTTCTTTTTATCTTTTCTTTCTTCATCCTTAGCAGATTACCGGATAAGCACAAGGATGATGCTAGGAAAATTCAAAAATTCCCCAAACTTTTGACATTTGGAGGCGAGAGAAAAGATGTGGATGATACTCCCCATCAAAAAGTTTCTTCAAAGTCTGTGGCAAAAATGGTAGCACCTTCAGAATCTTAAATAAGAGGTTTGTTTTTTTTTTCCTTGAAAACATCACATACGCTTTGAGAGACAATTATGAGCACCAGCGATTTCACAGTGGGAGGTAGCAAACGTGGCCAACCCCAGCCCCGAGGATCCGCCTCTTCCCACCCCTGGCTGCTCCTTCTCACCCTCTCACCTCTTTCCCAGGTGAAGCAAATAGTAACACACCTTCTCTTTGTTTGCTTAAATAATATATATATACTTCTTTCTTTCCTTTTCTCCTTTTTTCACGTCTCCTTCCTAATATTGCACATCAAAAGCTCCCAGGCAGGGACCAGCTGACGAGATGCCCCCTTCCCTCAAGTTGGCTTGAACATGGGGCTCTTTGGGCAGGAAGCTGCGAAGGGAAGGGGTGGCCGTGGAGCTGGGAGACAGGCCACGGGGCTCAGGTGGGTTGCAGGTCCAGCTTGCTCTGGCTGGCTCTTTGGTTGGTCTTTGGGGCTAAGCCAGGACTCACTGTTCCCAAGGACACCCTGTCCTCTGCTACCCCCTCGCTCACTTCTACCGGGCAGACAACAGCTGGGGTCTGCCCAAGAATCCTTGGGCAAGCGGGGCTGCCTCTCCTGGAGCCATTGGCCCCTCAGTATCCTCCCCTTGCCTCCTCCTCCTCCCTCCCCTACGAGGCCTAGAGGAGCCAGAAAGTCAGAGGTCAGAGGAAGCATGCAGGTCCAACTTCGAGGCGGTACTGCTTCCCTGATGAGGCAGGAGGAAGGTTGTCCACACCAACAATGGGCAGTTGCTGGGGGTCTTGGGTCCTGAAGGTGAAGAGTGTCCGATGCCAGCGGCCATCCTGGACCTGAGGTAGAGGGAAAAGGGCACACATATATCCAGCATGGTTCCTGTCCTCCAGTGCGTGCATCCCCATCACCTTTCCTCATGGCTGTTAGTGGCTACGTGGCATTTCACCATAGTAATGACCTATATTTGCACATTTAGATTACTTCTAATTTTTGACTCTCTTATTTAATGCTATGATATAAGCTGAGCCTCTGTACACAGTTCTTAATTATCTCCCTAGAACAAATTCTAGAAGCAGAATTGCTGGTTCAAAGAACAGATACATGTCTAAGGCTTTGGATATACCAGCATGGCCCAAAACGTATTATATACATTATAAGGGATGTTATCTATGTATTATATATTACAGAACATATACTTTGAACACTTCTTGTAATTACAACAGTCAAAAATGACTGGTATTCACCTTTTGTTATTGGTATATATCAAGTATTACAATTTTTTTTTTTTTTGAGACAGAGTCTCAAGCTGTCACCCTGGATAGAGTACCTGGCGTTATAGTTTACAGCAATCTCCAACTCTTGGGCTCAAGCGATCCTCTTGCCTCAGTTTTTCTATTTTTAGCAGAGATGAGGTCTCGGATTATAGGCATTGGCTACCATGCCCAGCCAAGTATACTCACACCCAGGCAAGAGTATGATCCTCTTGCCTCAGTTTTTCTATTTTTAGTAGAGATGGGGTCTCGCTGGTGGGTCTCGCTCAGGCTGGTGTCCAACTTGTGAACTCAGGCAATCCACCTGCTTTGGCCTCCCAGAGTGCTAGGATTATAGGCATGAGCCTCCCCTGCACCCAGCCAAATTGTTATAAACACAATTTTAACTGAATTTTTTCCTTTCTTAAAATGTGTATGCAGGCTAGGTACAGTGGCTCACGCTGGTAATCCTCACACTGTGGGAGGCCGAAGTGGGTGGATCGCCTAAGATCAGGAGTTTGAGACCAGTCTAAGCAAGCGTGAGATCCTGTTGTTGTGGGAGGAGCCTATAGTCTCAGCTACTTGGGAGGCTGAGGCAAGAAGATCACTTGAGCCCAAGAGTTTGAAGTTGCTGTCAGTTATGATGCCACAGGACTCTACCGAGGGCAACAAAGTAAGACTCTAAAAAAAAAAAAAATTATATGCATATTTTTGATACCCTCTGCATATTGGATAAAAGCTGCTATCCAGAAAGCTCCTACTGATTTATTTTTTCCAGCAGCTTCATGGGATAGTGTTGGTTTTCCCACATTCCCACTAATATTGTGTATTATCAGGTTTCTTTTTTTTTTTTTTTTTTGAGACAGAGTCTCACTACGTCACCCTTGGTAGAGTGACGTGGTATCACAGCTCACAGCAAACTCTTGGGCTTAAGCGATTCTCTTGCCTCAGCCTCCTAAGTAGCTGGGACTACAGGCACCTGCCACAGTGCCTGGCTATTTTTTTTGTTGCAGTTGTCATTGATGTTTAGCTGGCTCAGGCTGGGTTCGAACCCTCGAACCCGCCATCCTTGGTGTATGTGGCTAATGCTGTGACCACTGTGCTACGGGCACCAAGCCATCAGTTTTATTTAATTTTGTGAAACTAGTATTTTGCCTTTTGACAACTTTCTGTCTCCCACTCCCTTGATAACCCACCCTATTCAGGGCATTTGAAAATTACCAAAAATAATAAGAGTAAGAATTAGGCTGACTAGGGAGGAGACAGAGAAAAGAGAAGAAATATATCCTCTCGTAAGCAGCCTTCTAAGTAAGTACAGAATCTACCAGCCTGCAGAATTTTTATCAGCCCAGATCTTCTCTCAGAAGTTTCCCAGAAAAGAAAATGAATAAAAATAATTTTTTATAAAATTGTTATAAAATTATTACACAAAGATAAAAGATATATATTGCATTAATACATTATAGTATAAAATCATTAGATAGAATTTTATAACAAAAACAAGTTTTTCCACTTGTCCCCAGGTGAGGCGCCTTGAGGGGCTCCAAAAGTCACCTTGCAGCCATCCATGGACACCTCGGGCCTGAACTGACCCCCAGCTTCAAAAATCTGCCCATTCCAGGCCCGGAAGCGCACAGCCTGCTTGGTTGGAGTCTGCCCTGTGCCCTCCTGCCACACGGTCATGTTCAGGCAATGGATGGTGATTTGCTGCGTCACCTCAGAGCTGAGCAGGTGCAGAAAATTCATCTGGACCCGGCTGACAGCAAACTCGACCTGTGGGGATGACAGAGCAGCAAGGAGGCTCAGGCTGGGCTGCCTATAACTCTCAGAATTCCTTTCCTAGTGAGCATGGCTCGCCATGCTCCCGGACATGTGCCCACTTGCAAGACGGGAAAACTGAGGCCTGTGTGATGGGGTCCCACAGGTTCTTGGTTATGTAACCAGAAAGGGCATGCCTAACTCCACAGCCAGAGCTTCGAGGGTCTTGATGTAATCTGATTCACTCCCCCACTGTAGGGGCTGCCTTTGGGGCTGAGCTGAAATCCAGAGGCCCAGAGAGAGAAATAGATCTTGCCCAAGATTGAGAGGCTCTTAAAGTGCAGAAGAAATGAGAAGGGCTTTCCATAGCCCTCCTAAGTTCCAAGATCCCTGTGAGGTGGGGAGGAGCTGCCAGAAACTACAGAGCTGAGAACAAATAGATTTACGGCTCAGCACTTCCCCACAGAGCTACCACTGTTCCTGATGTGGATGGTGACCCAGACGGGCACTCAGCTGTCAACCCAAGTGCCAGCTCGGGACTCACCCCTCCACCAAGCAGGTTCTTCAAGTCATGGGGGACAAGGGCCTGCAGAGGTCACCAAGTCCCTGCTGGGACGTGAGCTCTGGCTGCAGGTGCAGTGACAAGTCTAACCTCCCTGCACCTGGCTCATGGTAGTGAGCCAACAAAGACTCATTGGCTGGCTGGCTGATAGACTGCCTTGCGCAGAGATTCTCAAACTCTGGGGCTCGGCACAAGCACCTCTTGGAGCCTCCCAGGGCATGTGGCGGATGAAATGGGATACAAGGGACTCTGCACCCCCTTTCTTGTTATGGCATGAGCTGGCCCCAAATGCACAGGGCTTAGTGGAACTGCAGACCTGTGGTGGGGGTAGGGGGAGTCTTTGCAGGCGAACCCTAACCTGCTTTGAAAGCAGACTGGGAAGACTATACTGAAAATAAATGACTCGCACCAGTTTAAAACATAATGTCTGAGAATGCCTGGAGAAGGCTTACATTAACTCAGGCTGAGTAAACTGAGAGAATGCAGCCCCTCTCTGGCCTCTTCGGAAGGCTGTTATTGATTTCTAACAAAGGTGCATGTGCCAATGTAAAAATGCCAAAAGATAGGGTTGAAGAATCCCAATTTTCCAGACAGATTGGATAGAGGCTGGATGAACTGGCAGGCATCTTTAGAAAGAGGGAGGCAGGGGCTAGTTCTATCCCCACAGGGGAAGTAAACCAGGTTTCCTAAACTATCAAAAGTTCAGATAGTTGATTCTGAACTCTATTTGTTGATTCTTGAACTCTAGGCAGGCCTGTCCGGAACCTCCAGGCTCTTTTTGTCTTCCGTGGTTTTGAAGATATCCCAGGGATTCCCCATCTGCAGGCTTTCTCCTCCCAGGATTGAGGTGGGGTGCCCCACTGAGAAATCAACCTATCTATCTCCCACACAGACTCACAATCTAGGGGTTGTGAGGGGTCCCGGGGTGGTGGAGCTATCACGCCCCACTGCCATCACCACCTTGGTTTGCTGTTAAACTGCCCTGTGCCACCTAAAATGCCTTAGCCCAGAGACAGGCACATGACAGGCATGCTCTGACCATGACTCAAACATTTGCATACACAACTCCGTGACGATTCATGGATCTCCAAGCCAGGCCAGCTCAGCCAACTATTCTGTTTTAGATATTAGACTGAAGAAGGAATAATCAACATCATACAACTTGAAAGGGTTTGGAGACCGCAGAGGCGTCCAGCTCATCCCCAACGGATAGGTAAGGAAACTGAGTCTCAGAACGAGGACATGACTTTGCCAAGGCCATGCGGGAAGGCAGGAAGGGTTCAGGATACAACCTGGGTTTGTTGCAGCCGGGGGCAGGGTTGGGGGCAGACAGTGACAGCCTGGTGCGAAGCAGGAAGCAGACAGGTACCTTGGAGGCCGTGATGGGCTTGAGGCACGTCTGTCCGCCATGTGTGAAGTTGCAGGAGACTTCGATGGTGTCGGAGGAGCAGCCTAGGTTGGGATCCACCCAGTAGATACCTGGGGATAGCAGGGGAGGAGATGGGGGGAGTCAAAGCCTCCGTTCTGGGGTGGGCGCCACACCTTGTGACCCACTGAGCCCCAGCTGGGCATGAAGTCAGGGTAGATAAGTGGAAAAGGGGTCCCTCGAGGCTCCGAGATGGAAGGAAACTTCTGGGTAGAGCTCACAGCTGGCAGAGCCCCTGGAGGGGGTGACACAGCTAAGCATTTGCCTTGGTTGCTACTGGGACATGTCCATTTTATAGAGACAACTAAAGTTGAGAGAGGCTGAGCCACTTGTCCTAGGGACTGAGGGGTCATTTAGCTGAGCGGATTCTCCCAGGCCTCAGGCTCCTCCTAGAACTGGCCAGGGGTGGGTGGGGTCAGGGCTTCTACCCTGCCAGCTGGGCACTGCTGCTCACATGGGGCTTCCCCAGGGGACTTCCCAGGGAGCCAGGGGCTCTGCAGTTGGAGAGTGGGATAACCATTCACTCTGCAGCTGGGTAGGTAGGCGTGGCCTGGGGTAGACCACAGCTTGCTGGGCTCAGGGCCTATTTAAAGAAGGCCAGAACCGCCTGTCCTCACAGATGAGAGGGTTCAGTGAGGAGAAGACAGACGGGAAAGCCTGATGCACCAGCCCCCAGGTGCTGGGACTCTTGGGGGTCTTGGGGGCTTTTCCTCTCAAAGCTTTTGTCTCACTGCACTAAATGGGAACCCCAGCTTGTGGCCCTGGGACTCTGGAAGGGTGAGGCCACTCCTCGGTGGTCCCCACTACACCCCGCCCCCAGGAAGCACAAGGCTGGGTACCGCACGAGGCTCAGTGTTGAATGAATAAATTAGTACATAGACTACCCGTGTCCTGTCTCCCGGGGACAGAAACTTGGCCAAGGAGAGGGAATATCAAGAGCTCCACCTTCCCCAGTCCACCCCCCGCTGGCCGCTCACCATCCGCCATCTTCTGCTCGCAGTCCATCAGGTCCCTGCACACCCGGGCGGGGTTCTCTTTGGTGCCCAGGGGCGTTTTAATGCTCTGGATGAGGTTGCTGAGGTAGTGTAAGGTTTTAAAGATCTCCCCTCCCTGGTCCAGCACCAGTCGGTCGGGGTAGCTGTAGCCCTGCCACACAGAGAGGGAGGAGCCACCAGCCCGTAAGGTCCTGGCCTGCCCAACGTCCCAGCCACTACGGCCACAGGCTCTCACTATGTGGAAGATGCCGCTGAGGTCCCCGGGTCGTGGCCTGGGCAGGGAGTAGGTTTCCCTCCATTTCACAAATAAGAAACTGGGACGCAGGAACAAAATGTGGGAGGTGGGGCTGCCACGGGGGATCAGAGCCTTGAGAAGAATGTGGGGTCAGCCTATGTCCTCCTAAAGGGCAGGCACAGTCCCTGCAAGGCAGGCAGAGGTGCATAGGATACGGGGCAGTGGCCCAAATCCCTATCCAGAAAGAGTCCATGCAGGAAGTACGGAGAGCACCCCTCTGGGCTCCCACTGAGGCACAGGAGACGGAACTGAGGCCAGCAGTCACGAGGCAGAGAAAGATGATGTCCATTCCGAGAAGGAGCAGGTCCCCTGGAGCTGGTCCCCTCCCCCCAGAACAGGTCTCCTAGGAACAGAACCCCCTAGGAACAGGTGCCCACAGGAGCAGATGTCCCTAGGAACAGGTCCCCCCTATTAGCAGGTCCCCACAGGAACAGGTCCCCTATAGGAGCAGGTCCCCCCTATTAACAGGTCCCCACAGGAACAGGTCCCCTGTAGGAGGTCCCCCCTGTTAGCAGGTCCCCACAGGAACAGGTCCCCTGTAGGAGCAGGTCTCCCCTATTAGCAGGTCCCCCCTGGAACAGTCCCCCTGGGAGCAGGTCACCACTAGTGGGTGCTGAAGAGCCAGGCGTCAAGACAACCCTGACTAGGAGCTTTCTCCTGTGTGACTTCAAGCCTCAGCTTCCAGAACTACACATCAGAGCTAAATAAACCCTCCCCCACAGGAGGTGGCAGAGGTGGCCTGTACGTGTGTACATCAGAGACAGGCCGCTGCTCGACCTGTTTCTTCTGTTGTCTGGACACACAGACTACATTTCCCAGCTCCTCTGACCACGCTCCGGACCACGGCATGGGAATAGAGCAGAGCAAACCCTAACAGCCTGGCACAGAGCACCCTCTGTGTGATTCCCCAGGCTCTCTTCTCATGACACGAGGTGACACTGGGGGCCGCTTGTGGGAGAGGGAGAGGGCAGAGGCTCTGGCAGGCAGGCAGCTCCCTCGTTAACAAGCCAATTGCCTTTTATGTGCACAAGAAACAGACTTCTACTTTGTTCTGCAGCCCACGCAGAGCAGGTGGAAGGTGCTACATGGTGGGGCTCCTTCCATTAATAACAGTAAGAACAGCTGCAGGTCAGCGCTCCCCTTGCCTACAGCATAACTGATCTCTAGATATGGTCGCACTGCATCTTGGATGTCCCCACCTTTCCACTGACCTCCCTAGACATGCTGTCTTTCCCCCTAGACTGTGAGCCTTCCGAAAGTCCAGGCTGTCTCCAGGCATCTGCCTGCCCCAGCACCCTGCACAGGGGCCAGACGGAAATGTTTGTAGGACGTCGGAGCTATGGGCAGTGAGTTCCCTGTCATGGGAAGGAGGCAAGCTCCCAATAGGGGCTGGACTAAAGGACACAGAAGGCCCTTCTCAGCCTGGCATCTTGGGGTTGAGGTGACCACAGGCCAGGGTCTTAGCCAAGTCCTGTGGGCTGACTGTGAGCTTCTTGCTCCCAGGGGGTGAATGCTGAGAAGCGGGGTGGGCTCTGGGTCCAGACAAATGTTTCTCCCTGACTCTGACCAGCAAGACCTTTGAGTTCTGAGAGGCCTCTGGAGAAAGCTCAAGGGCTTGGGGCCTGAAACGGGCCTTGCATTGGCCCTATTCTGCTTGCACTGGCCGTGGGATCTTGGACTTGCTGCTGCCCATGCTAAGCTTCAGTAATAAGCCCAATCTGTGGCGTGAGACTGTTCACAGGGTTTTGACATGCGTAGTGCAAACCACATAGAGGGAAGTGACCACAATGGGTCATTATTTGTGTTTTCCCCTGAAGAGGACTCCATATAGGCCCGACTCGGGAGGTACCTCTGGTCTGAGTGCTCCATTGGTGTCCATCCATGTCTGGAAAGCTGCCCCAAGGTCATCTTGTTGCTGTGCAAGGAAAAGACAAGGTGATTATCCTGCCCCCTCCTTAGGGTCCCCCAGACCCACTAAGTGGGAGCCCCAGGGCCCAATAACCTCCTATCTCTCCCTACCTTCCCCATGGGGATCTTGGGAGATCTTGCCCAAGTCATGTACCCTCTGCAGAACTCTCTGTCTTTTCTCCCCTTGCAGACAGAGTCAAACCTCACCATGCCACTCTTTTCCTCCAGGCACGTCCATAGCTCCCCATTGCCCTCAGGATTAAGTTCAAACTCCTCCTCATGATTACAAGACCCAGCGTGAGCTGTCTCTTCCCCTCCCCCCACACGTGTCCTAGCACCAGACACCACAGACTTCCAGCTTCCTATACGCCATGTTCTAGCTTACCATGGGGCCTCTGCACCTGCCACTCCCATAGCCTGGAAAACTCTTCCTCCCTCCTGTGCAATTGGCAGTCTGTCTACTGCCTGTACCAGTGGATCCCAGCCTGGGGCAATGATGCCCTTGGGGGACATCAAGGAATATCTGGAGACATTTTTTATTGTTCCAGCTGGAGAAGGGGAACTACTTACATGCCCTACCATGCACAAGTCACTTGCAGCAAAGAATTATGAAAACAGGTTAAGAAACCCTGCCTTCCACAGATCCTGCAGGTGTCAGCTGCAGTGGGACACCTCTCCCAAGGCTCCTGACCCTAGGTTGGGGGAGGCCCCATCTCTCTGTCCCCAGTCCCTGTGTTTTTCCCTTGCCTTGCACTTGATCTAAACCTACATCTCCAATCACAACACCAGACTCAGCAGAAGTGTAGCTGTGGTCTTGCCATGAATGCAACTAAAGCCCAGGCTTAGGGTCTGGACTCTGGGGGTACCCCTAGGGTGAAACCCTAGCCCCACCACAATCTGGGGCACATCATTTAACCTCTCTTTGCCTCAGTTCCCTCATCTTGAAAATAGGCCAGGTAATAAGACACTCTCATAACTGTTGGAAGGAACCCATGAGTTAATACACAAAATGCACTGCTCAAGGTGTTTAGCATAGAACAAGCATGCGGCAGACATTCAAAATACTCTAATTTTCCATTTTCCCCAGTTCCTGCACTTTCCCCTAGCCATCTTTCTTATTGATGAGAAAGACAAGGGAAGGCAGCAGAGGAAGAGGCCAGGACTGTCCCTCTGTCTTTGAGGACAGGGCAGGGAGAGAGACCACAAGAGTGGAACAAGAAAGTGGAGATTCGGAGTGACACACGTCCCAGGGGCTCCTGCCCTGCCAGTTTCTCCCTGTGGCCACGCCTTGGGATGCTGTCGGGCCTGATGCCAACCAGCAAGCAGAGAAGTGGTAAAACAGGGATGGTGCCATCACAGGGCTTGGAAGGGGGCCGTGCTCTCAGACAGGGCTGTGGACCCCACCAGGGAATGCAGGGGCCCCAGTCTGGCCCCATGCCTACCCCTCCTTGGACTCAGAATCTGAGACAGAGGGACCTCAACAACCAGCCCATCTGTGTAGAGTACACGGACAGGACCGGGGACCCAGTGGCTGGACCGTCTTCCTGGGTTCCTCCCGGCCCAGGGCTCTTTCTGTTGCTTTAGGATCCAGGGCTCCAATTAGAAGTGAGAAAAGGACATGGGTCTCCTCAGGCCCAGCTTAAGGTTCTAGCCACAGGGACCAGAGAGGGTTGACTGCCTCTCCCTCCCACCCACTAGGCCCCGCCTGAGGAGGAAAAGAGAATGTTCTCCAACTTACAAAGTGGATAGGACCCCCTGGAGGACCCTGCAAAAGAAGAAGATGGGTTACTATTTGACAGGGACTGTGTTCTGGAGTCTCAGAGGTGTCAGGAGATTGGAGAGGCTGCCCAGCTGTTTTCTGCTCCCCTGAAGGCCTGGATGGTCCTCAGGGCTGGTCTATACTCTCTCAGAGGCCCAGCCTCACCAGTCTGTGGACTACAAAAAGCATGGGTGTCCCAGGAGAGTCAGGGTTAAGGCTTAATCTGCCTGAACAGCCTTGGGTCTCATCCACGAGAACTCCGTTTCCTGCCCCGGGAACACAAGAGGCACCCAGCAGTTACCTACCGGGGGGCCGGGCTGCCCTCTTGGGCCGGGAGGACCCTGGAGGAAGAGGAGAAGAGTGAGATTCTGGTCCATGAGGACCTTCCATCACCCCATCCCAGCCCTCCCCAGGCAGACCTGAGACCCAAGGACAGTGGTTCCCCTGGTACCCACAAGGATAGATGGGACAATGGAAGTCCAATGGGAAAGGACACACCCGGGGACATCAGCAGTCATGGGGAGGGGACCCAAGAGTGCCCAGCCACAGCCCCCCAGGCCCAGCCCACTCACCCTCGGACCTTGCAAACCCTGGAGGGAGACAGAAGTGGGGAAAGAGTTAGGGGACCTGGTAGAGCCAGGACCATCCCGACAGCCAACCCCACTCCTGCCCCTGCAGCACTGCCCGGGCCCATCCACTCACCCAGTCTCCGCGGCTTCCTTTGTCACCCTTTGGACCCTGCAATAGAATACAGCCCAGTGAGACAGTGCTCAGAAGGGCCCAGATGGGGAACGTGAGGCTCAGATTGGCCTTGGGTCACAGAGATAATCTAGAGCCAGGAAGGGAATGGGACCCAGCGTCTTCCTGCCCAGCCCCTACACCTACCGGGAGTCCAGAAGGTCCCAGGATTCCGAGGGGCCCGATGATACCTTCCTTTCCCTAAAGGAGACAGAAAGGCTTATGTGTCTTTATTCCAGGGCCTGGTGAATAGAGTCACAGCAACAGCAGGGTGGATGGCAGCGTGAGTGTCCCAGGGGGGTAGATGGGAGACTGCTACAGGCAGGGGCCAGGCCAGGCATCTCCTGAGCCCTCCATCAAGAGTGGGCTGAAGTGGAAAGGAAGGAGGGAGGGACAGCAGCCCAGGGGCGGGGACAGCATGAGCAAAGGTGTAGAGGAGGGAACAAGGAGGGTGGGCAGGGGCACTCAAGGAGCAAGAGGAGGGCGAGGCTGTGTGACCAGCCAGCTGATGTCCTTGCAGGGACAGACAAGGAGGAGACTCACCATCAAACCAGGAGGCCCCCGAGGGCCTTGGATGCCTTTGAAGCCGATGTCTCCAGGAGGGCCCTGCAGGAGGCAGAGGAAGGGTCCTGGTAGCTCCCTCACCCCGGGGTCTGCCAACCCTCACCCTCCCTGTCAAGGGAGGCCTTACCTGAGGGACCCCACGAGGAATTTAATGCCCACAATTATTACCAGGTGCCAGCAGCATCATGCTGACTCAGTGCCTGGTGGTACGTGCCTCTTGTCTTAGTTTTTATAACAATCCTCTACGGTTATTATTCTCATGTTACAGATGAGGAAAGCAAGGCTTAGACAGACTAAGTGGCGGGTCTGAGGCACAAAACAGCTGGGCTTGGAAGCTGGGTCTGCTGAAGCACCAGTTGCAGGGGGGAGGAGGAGGGAGGAGGGCGATGTTCATGCTTGATCCCAGCTGTACTCCAGCCAACATTGTTAAGTATTCAATAAATGTTTGTTGAATGAATAAATGAATGAATGAGTCGGTGGATGGATGGGACCCCAGAGGAACAGTAAGGAGGGGGAGTCTGTACCTTGGGCCCAAAGAGACCAGCTATTCCTGGGAAGCCCATCTCACCGGAGTCACCCTGCAGGGAGAACAGGGAGAGAGGGGCACGTGGGGTCAGGAGCAGTGTGTCCAGCCAGTCCCCTAGGACCCTGAACCTGCCTCCTCCCTCCTGCCCTCTCCAAGGATAGCAGTGCCTCCACTGAGAGGCGACCAGATGAGTGCAAACAGCTCACAAACTAGACACCAGTCAGCCTGTGCCCTGTGGGAGGTGGGAGGGCATCCAGGTATTGTACAGGGAAGGCTCCATGAGACTCAGGAGTAGCTGTCCTATAACTTCAGAGGAGAGAAGGAAAGGACTCCCTCCACCTGTCTGAAAAGCTCTATTAAGAAATGATCCCAGGTGCGGTGGCTCACGCCTGGAATCCTAGAACTCTGGGAGGCCAAGGCAGGTGGATTGCCTGAACTCACAGGTTTGAGACCAGACGACCTCGTCTCTAAAAAAAATAGCTGGGCGTTGTGGTGGCACCTGTAGTCCCAGCTACTCAGGAAGTTGAGGCAAGAGACTCGCTTGAGACGGAGAGTTTCAGGTTGCTGTGGGCTATGAAGCTATGCCACTCTATCAAGAGCGACAAAGTGAGATTCTATCTCAAAAAAAAAAAAAAAGAAAGAAAGAAACGATCCCCCCCCCATCCTCCATGCCTATAATCCTAGCACTCTGGGAGGCCAAGGAAAGAGGACTGCTTGAACCCAGGAGTTTGAGGCTGCTGTGAGCTATGACGACACCATAGCACTCTACAGAGGGAAACAAAGTGAGATTCTGTCTCAAAAAAAAAAAAAAAAGAAAGAAAAGAAAAGAAGAAATGATCCCCTAAAAGCAACCCCATGCCCTGAGGCCTGCCATGGGCCAGGAACTTTATAGGCACCACCATGAATCCTGTGTTCCCACATCAGCCCAGGGAGACACACTCTCCCTTGTTCACAGAGGAGGAACCTGCCGCTCAGAGAGGGCAAGGACTTGCTCAAAGGCACACAGACTCCTTTTCTCATCTTGACGGGATCATTCAGTTTTCTCTTTTCAGCCTTTCCTACCACCCAATTCAGCAGAGGGAGAAAAGTATTTGGTATCCAGAGCGTGTCATTCAACTCTTGTCACAGAGCAGGGAGGGGGCTTCTAGGTCTGTCTATTTTTGTGTGCACATGAGAATGCATGTGTGTACACAAGAATGTACATGCGAGTCTGGGGCATGTGCATTCCTTGGGACATACTCACTGGCTGGCCTTTGGATCCAGGCTCCCCCTGGCTCCCAGGAAGCCCTGTTCCGCCCTCTGTCCCTCGCTTGCCAGTGGCGCCCAGCTGTCCTGGTAACCCACTTTCACCCTTAAAGAAACACACCAAAATGACCAGTCATGAAGGGAAGGAGGGGCAGTTAAGAGAAGCAGAACAGTGATTCCACAGGGTACCCTGAGATCTCAGGATGCTGGGGCAACAGATGGAGGCCTGGCAGTGGGGAGAAGTAGGGCCGGGCAAAATTTCAGCCTGTTGAAGAGGAAGGTCTCTTTCCCCACTCTGACACTCAGGGTCCTACCTCCCCTTCCCCTCCCATTCTGCCTCGATGCTTTATTGTTTCTGCCCAACAGCAAGCAGTTACCTCTCCTCACACCCTCTTTCCACCTAGACTGTCTTGTCCCCTTCTTTTCTTATTCAAATCCTCCCTGGGTCAAGGCCATTTTCACTCTGCTTGCCTCCTCCTAAGGGGATCCAACCTTTCCCCAGCTACACCTCAGGCTCAGGGAGGGCCAGAACCGTGTCTGGGTCATCCATCTGAATCCTCTCTTTAGTGCCTAGCCTGGGCTCAGACTGACTCACATCGGCCTCCCCCACTGAAGTCACTCGAGGCAGCCTTGAAGGATCCCGGCCACAAGCAACATCTGTTGTTCCAAAGGGGCCCACAAGAGGGCACCCATGGATAATGCAACAACCAGTTGAAGGTTTCAAGGATCTAGTTGGTGCGGGGTGGCGGGGGGCAGCAGAATTACAGCTTCCTGGATAAAACTATCCTTTAAATCTGGTACAAGCTTGGGGCAGGGACCCCCCCCCAAAAGTCAACAGTATGGATTTCATTTACCCACAGGCCCTGGGACATGGGTGCCCAAAGAATCAGTACCATTTTAGTCAGTATCATTTTTACATGTCCAAGGCAGGAAGAAGGGTGGAGGGCAGGTAAATGCACCAGGAAGTGTCTGACCTTGAATCCTGGGGGCCCCTGTGCTCCAGGTAAGCCGGCCACACCTGGATTTCCTCTCTTCCCAGCAGGGCCCATGGGGCCGGGGTCCCCATCATCTCCCTGCTCCCCCTGGAAAGAAAGTAAGCAAAGGAGGGTCTTCTGTGTTTCAGGAAATAGCCAGGAAGGCTGGATGGCTCAAAGCACAGCTGAATTTCAGGTGCAGCAGGAGGAAGGAGGTGACACCCCAGAACAGAGGTCAGACTGCCTGTGTGTGAGGGAACAAGCCCAGGGGGACAGGAGGGGCTGAGGGTCTGTGAGTGGGGAGGGGATACCTCTTATAGCCTAGGAGCTCTATCCACTGGACAGGAGAGGAACTAAATGAAACCTGGGTGCTGGCATGCACCAGGTCCCAAGGGATGTGACAAATGCCCACCCCAGGACATCCAAGGAAACGTCTGAATATGTTGTTCTGCCCGCCCCACCCCACCCCACCCCACCCCCAACAATTCTAAAGCAGCTCCTCTGGCAAATGACCTGTGGAAACCTCCCCATCTCTCATCCCAATTGGAGATGCCATCTGTTAACACCAAGCCCTGCTTACCTGCTGTCCCACTTGCCCGTCCCTGCCAGGAAGCCCATCTGGTCCAACGATGCCCTCAGGGCCCTGTCTCCCCACCACACCCTGGGGTCCTGGCAGCCCCTGTAGGCCCTGGGGGTACATAAGAAGCTGGTGAGGCTGTGGCAGGGGTGGGGGGGCTGATAGGAAAGCAGCAGCTATGGTCACTCACCTGGACCCCCCTCCGGCCTGGTGCCCCAGCCTTGCCTTGCTTTCCCTTTGGCCCCTGAAAAGTGAATGACCACATGTTGGAGGCTGCTGGAAAGAGGTACAAGACCCTAGGGGCTCTGGAAGGGAGGCATTGAGTACATGGGCCCTGTGTGAGCATCTGGTTCCACAAAGGGGCTTTAGAGCATGTTGGCTTGGAAGCCCAGGGTCAGGGCCAGCGTCAGCCTGGGGACCTGTCATGGAGCCTGCTCCAGGCCCTGAGGTCCCCTCACTGGCTCCTACACTCAGAGGTCCTCACCTTAACCATCTCTTGGTCGGAGCCCTAGCCCATAGCTCCATCTGATCCCCTAGAGCAGTGGTTCTCAACCTTCCTAATGCTGCAACCCTTTAACACAGTTCCTCATGTTGTAATAACCCTCAACCATAAAATTATTTTTGTTGTACTTCATAAATGTAATTTTGCTACTGTTATGAATCATAATGTAAATATCTGATATGCAGGGTATATTGGTGACCCTTGTCAAGAAGGGGTTGCGACCCACAGGTTGAGAACCGCTGTGCTAGAGGGTGCATGCAGAGGGGTGCAATAAGGGAGGGGCATTAGCAGCACCGGCCCTACCTTGGCAGAGGGAGGTGCAGGGGCCGAAGATCCAAGGGAGGAAGCTCCTCCTCCACGAGCACCCTTGTCTCTCTCTAGACCACCCTTGTCTTTCTACAATGTGCTGTAGGAGGAGAGGGCCCTACCTACTCTGGCTTCAAGTCCACTGGCTGACCTCAGGGGGTGTCTCTCCTGGGTTCCCAGAGAAATGGGCCGATCACCCCTCCTCCTCAGGCTATTTGAAGGGATATGGGACCCTGGCCAGAGCACCGTGCACGATTCTCAATAGCTGTTTGAACTTGGGCAAGCTCCTCCCATGTTTGGGACTCAGTTTCCCTGGGAACATCCAGCTTCTTACCTCTGCGCCTTTAGATCCTTTGGGTCCCGGCCGCCCCCGGGGTCCCGGATGCCCCTGCAAACCAAGGTGAGATGACGCAAGGCAGCCCCAGGACTCTCTCCCGGGGAGGGTGGCCAATCTCCGCCTGGAGGGGGAGGGTGGGGAGGGGTTTGGGGGTGCAGGCTCTGGGGATGCCCCCAGGGTCAGGGCAGGAGAAACCAGAATGGCTGCCCCAGGCCCTCCTGCAGGGAGGGTCCCTTTAAGCTTTCAAGGGCCCAGTTCTTTAATTCCCACTGCCCTACTCCCATCAAGGCCAGACAGGGGATGGGACAGGAAATGCCACTCACAGGTTGCCCCTGTTGACCTGGCTTTCCACGGAGGCCTGGAACACCCTCCTGACCCTAGAAGCAAAGAGAGACAGAGGGAGAGGGCCCATATTGGAGGGGCTGGGCAGGGCAGGAGCTGGGAAATTTCTTGTTCTTTCTAGCCATGTGTCACCATCCTTGACACTCCTGATCCTGCCAGAAGGATGCTCCTGATACTTACAGGGTATCCAGGGTCCCCTGGTTCTCCGCGGTCTCCTCGATCACCCACAGGGCCCTGAATGACAAGAAGAGAAAAACTGGTGCTACCAGGCTCAGAGGATGCTGGTCCCTAGAGATCTCGGGGCTGCCCCCCCAGGGGTGAGGGTGCTTACCCGATCTCCAGGCGGCCCGAGGGGCCCCTCGGCCTTGCCATCCTCTCCTTGCTCTCCCTATGGACACAGAACCAGTTTTAGGACAAACCACCTGCTCCTGGGGGAATGTGGCAAATTCCAGGCAGAAAGAGCTTCATCAGAGACAAAGTCCAACCTATTTCAGGTCGCAAATGGGGAGACTGAGGCCAGAGAAGGAAGGGTAGGCATGTCTGAGACAGTCCCCACTGTGGTGTGGAACACAGGAGACAGCTCTGTGCCCTCCATCCCACTGGGCACCCCTCAGCCCAACCTCTCGAGTTGAGAGAGCCCTGAGAGAGAGGCCTTGGCACATGTGCCAGCTTTGCAAGGGACCAGCTGTATGAAATCTTCAACACATCCCTTTCTGTCTCTGACTCATGTGGGGGTGGGGCAAAGGGGCTGGTGAGGATTTCACAATGCCTGGTAGGAAGCACCAATAACTCCAACGGCTGCCACACACGGGCACACGTGGCCAGACAGGCCAACTCACGGCATTCTCTCTGCATCATCACCATGTTACAGATGAGGACACTGAGGCACAGAGGGTGATGTGACCTGCTCTGAGCTATTCACACTCAGTCAGAGTCTCTGATCCTTGCTGGGAGGAAGGGGACAAAGGACCAGCTTGAGGACGAACTCCCCACCCTTCCCTAGAAGCCCCAGGTTGCACTCAGCAGCCAGCCAGCTCGGAAGCTTGTCCCTGCGTTTCCTGTGTGGAGGGTGGGACTGCAGACTGGCTGAGGAAAAGCACAGTAAGCGCTTGATACACTGTTGCCCACATAGTAGGGCTCAGTAGATGGCGTTAAAATTGTGATACCTGTTAACAATGACAGCAGTGAGGATGTGTCCCCAGGATGTGGCCAGAGACAGATGGGGCCAGAGCTGAGTTTTGAAATCAGTTTTTGGTGCCATGGCCACTCCAGGCCCAGGCCTACTCACAGGACCAGAAGGCAGCCATCAAGGTGGCTAGACGGATACCACTTGCCAATGACAGGGAAGGTGGAAGGTGAGTTGCAAATGACAGAACTACAGGGCTCAGAA
Source organism: Arctocebus calabarensis (assembly GCA_963573935.1). NCBI lineage: Eukaryota > Metazoa > Chordata > Mammalia > Primates > Lorisidae > Arctocebus > Arctocebus calabarensis. The sequence goes on from CAUYON010149905.1 coordinate 36,038, forward strand.
GACTCCAGCCCAGAAAGCTCCCCTGGGAGACCCTTCTGGCAGGAGACTGAAGTCAGGGCACCCCTGAAGACTCCACAGGGGTCCACAGGGATCAAAGAGGAACCCCAATAGGCAAGAGAGAAGAGAACAGGGCCTGGAACACAGGTCACCCCCCCTGGCCAGAGGTTCTCAGGGCTGGTGGCTATGACACCTTGGTGCTAGGGGTTCCTATAGGTGGAGGCTGGAGGCAGGTGGGGCTTGGTCTGAGGCCTAGAACCAGCTGTATCTAAGGGATTCCCTCTCCTTGTCCACTCTCCATGGCTCCCTGACCAGGCTCTCAGCCCCTCCATGGAGGAAGCAGCTGAACTGGGGTGCTGAGGACAGGGGCCCGTGTTTACATAGTGTGGTCTGCCAGACACTCTGTACACTGTGTCACAGAATCCATATAGCAGCCCTACGCTATGGAGTATCGTCCATACTTTAAAGATGGGGAAACTGAGGCCTAGGGAAGGAAGAGTTTTAGCTAAGGCCGCTCAGGAATACAGGGGTAGTCTGGACCAAAAGCCAGCTACGCCGATTCCCACATGTGGATATAGTTTAAAGGTGTGTTTTAGTACCAGAAAGTGGTAGGACCCTCCCTCCACGTACCCCATTTCCAGTCTTATCCCATTCCCTGGCCACCAGCTCTGTAGACATGTCCCACATGGGAGGTTCAGGTTAAATGGCATATAGCTTCCTCATCCTGGGTATTTTTAATTAGGGGAGTAGGAGGTGTCAAACAGAAGGGGTCTGAGTCCCGGCCCTGCCACCTCCTTCTCCTGCCCCTGAGGTAGTCACTGAGCTTCATGGAGACTCAATTTCCCCACTTGGCATGTAGAACGGTGACACCTACATGCTGAGATCGTGGGAGGATTATCGGAGAAAGGCGGGGAGGGAGCTTTGCACAGGGCTCTGTGCTCCGGTGGTCTTCCCAGCACCACTGACCTTGCACTTGGCTATTCATTCATGAGATGATTTCTATTTCTGAGCTCTTTAGAGCATCTTTCCCACCCCTAGCTCAGGGCTTAGAATACACTATGTTCTCCCTGAAGACCTGGAGAGCTGGAGGAATGAACGAATATGATAACGTCTTGTAAGTCAGAAAAGCATCTGGCTGACACAACATGTATGTGATGTCCCCTCAGCCTCGTCTTCACCACTTAATCAATGAGGAGATCAAGGCTCAGGGAATCCTGGGGACCCACTGAGGACCCCAGGACTTGGGGCAGATTTGGGGTCAGGGCTTCACTCTCAGCAGCCTGTTAAAGGAGACCCAGAGCAGAGGCCCCGCGGAGTACCAGCTCCTCCTGGTTCCAGACTCCTTGTTACCCCTTCCTAGCAGAGTGTGGGGGCTCAGGAGGGGCTTCAGGTACCAAGTGGCACCTTCTGCAGCGGCCTGTGGCAGCTGTTGCAGATGTGTGCTCCTCAGAGCAGGAGCAGGAAGGGGCCGGCTGGACAAGCCAGGCTGGCTGACTCACCCCACAGCAGGGTTTAGTTAGTGGGAAGCTGACTCAGCAGAAGACAGGAGGGCTGGGGAAGCGGGGGAGGGGGCAGTGAGAGACAGCAGCAGCCGTGGGGGGCCGCCTGCCTGTCCAGGATACCTTTCAGCTGAGCAATGGGGATGGGAAGGGAGGAATGGGGACGCGGAACTGTTAATGTAGGACTCAGACATTACTTGGGGTCTGGACCCCACTTGACCTTGCCTTGAGATGGGACCCAGGGCCAATGCTGTGGCTCTTCTGGCCTTCCATGTCCCAACCTGCATGGTGGGGCAGGGTCCAGTGATCATCGAGGCTCCTTACAGCAATTCCCCTCCTTTACCGACCCTGGAGCCACAGGGTGAGGACTGCACACATCTCCCCTGATCTTTGGGGCTCCTCACTCTCCAAACTCTCCCAAATCTCCAATGGGATTACAGCGTTAGTTACCGTGTGAATGACTATGAGCCCCACGAGGGCAGGACTGCATTATCTAGTCCAGTGCTGGGTATAGAGATCACATCCCATCCACAGTATTGAAGGAGGACCCAAGGGCTCCTGCCTCCTGGGCACAGCAGCCGGGACACTGGCTGCAGTGGTTGCCCCCAGCTCGCTGTGGTGTGAGCAGGAAATGAGCCATACTTCCCCAGCCACAGGTTGTGCCTGTTGGCCCCAGAGCTGACCTTGGCCCCAGATACAAGGGCATAGCTGCTCCCCAGACCAAACACCCACCTTTTCGCCTTTTGGTCCAGGAGGTCCAAGGGGTCCCACAATACCTTTGTGCCCCTATAGGAACACAAGATAGAGAGGAGAGGGTGTGAGGAATCAAGAGGGATGAAGGGCAGGGATGCAGAGATGGGGACACTGAGCTGTGAAGTTGGGTCCCAGACCTGCCCCACTCGCTGTGTGGCTCTGAGCAAGTCCTGTGCCTCTCTGGGCCCCAGCCTTCCAAACACACCCCTCAGGGTGTTCGAGTCTGGATGGTCCATGGCCCTGACGGCCCTGCCCAGGGGCAGACACAGAGGGGAGCTCGGGAGAGCCAGCTTTGTTCTCAGGGGCAGGGAGAGGAGTAGAGGCAAAGTGCCTGGTGTGACAGACCTCCCCAGGCTGCAGGTGCCCCCATCTCCCTGCCCCCGTCTTCTGTGCCCCTCAAACACTGGATCCAGCCACCAGTCAGAGATAGGACCCCACCTCCACATATAACGAGCCACTAGGCCTGTCAGAGCCTGTTTCCCTTTCTGTGTAAGACCCATCCTTCTCTGAGCTCTGGTCTCCTCAAATATGTAACAGGGGTATGGCCCAGCCATCTCTAAGGAAGTGCCCACCTGGATACAAAAATGAGCTGCACAGAGAGCACGATGGGGCCCCCTGAGGCATGTGAGTGCCCATTCCTGCAGAAGACACTCAGGAGGGCTCAGGGATGGCTGATCTCACTTAAACCACCCCATCCCATCCGTGGTCCTCCAACCCCACCTCCACTATGGGTCCAAGTGAGACCCCACATCCTCAGTGGCTCAGGGACCAGCCCTCAGCTGGGAGGTGGTGGGGGTAGAGGCTGAGGCAGGCCAGGCCTGCAGGACAGAGTTGGGGACAGGGAGGCAAGATTGCTCTGAGGTACCATCTGCTTACATCATAACCAGCCAGTCCTGGTTCTCCTTGGGCCCCCATCCGTCCTGGAGCGCCCTACAAGAGGAGGAGACCCTTGTTGGTATGGAGGTTGGCTCTCCCAGTGGGGACACAGGCAGTCTCTCCCCCAGGCTCCAGCCCTGCTCCACCACAACCTGGCATGTCCACACTGCCCAGAACCGAGGTGGAAAGCAAAGGCCATCACCTGGAGCCCCCTACTCTGGCTCCAGCCCCTCCTCTTCCAGGCTCCAGAGGTTCAAGACAGCTGATTGCTAAATTTTGAGGACTTTAATAAGCCAGTTAAACAGAACTGTATTAAAAATTAAATTGTATGGACTTACATCAATTTTATTAAAGACAAAGATAATATTCGAAACTTCTCTCTTCCTGATGATTTTCCTACCACCTATGCTCCTGAAGCCATTTGCATCTACTGAATCTGCATGGTGGGGACACTATAGAATGGGGGCTACTGCACGTCTCCCCAACTCTGTGAACATGACAGCACATAGGTAGCCTACATCAGCCACGGGAGAGACTGTTTACATCATAGGAAGTGGTAAATGCCACAAGCCAGCTCGAGTGCTTTTTGTCCCATACAGCCAGCTTGGAAGGCACAGGGTCCTCACCTCCCTGCAGGTACTGAAACCTTCCAGTTCCTTCGGGGTGACCCAGCAGTGCCCTGAGAGACCCTTGGAGTCATCCAGGCACTCTATAGCAGTTCATCTATTTCTAATGGAAAAACTCCCCCCAGAGAATGGTCCCCTGTCCCCACCCAATTTATAAGGGCTTATTAATGTGGGTCCATAGAGGGTTTCAGGAGATTCACATAGCTTTTCAAATTGCAAGAAGAAATATTTGGTGTTGTGTATACTTTTTGAGTTGGGGGGGGGTGCTGAAACACTCTGTAGGTTTCTAAAGGGATCCATGATTCAAAAGAGATGGCCTGGACAACAAACAGCCATGTGTCCAGCCGCAGAGAAGGCAGGTGCACTGGTGCAGAGGGACCTGGTGCCTCTTTTTCTGCCCTTGGTCCCCTCTATTCCATGCCTGACTCCCACATCCCAGCCAGAGAGTCCTCACCGTTGGTCCCAGGCTGCCCCGGGACCCTTTAGGGCCTGGGGTGCCAGGGGATCCGGGGTCTCCAGGGGCGCCCATCTCACCCAGCTGTCCTTGGTAGCCCTTGGCACCCTGCAGCAGGAGGAGAGACAAGTTGTCGGCGGGTCCCAGCACAAGTCATTGGGAGAGGAAAGGGGACTTGTGCCCCTCAGGACAAGAGGGGTCCTACCTTGGCTCCAGTCCGGCCCTTCTCGCCTAGCTTCCCTGACTTTCCTTCAGGACCCTGAAGGGAGGCGGGGAGGAGCAAGAGAAAGATGAGAATTGAGGTGGACTCAAAGCGGCTAGAGGGTTAGCTTCAGGGACAGGCGAGGCAGAGCTGATCCCGCCACTTGGTACCCGTGTGACCTCTTGCCTCGCTCAATGCCCTCTGCTGTGTAGTTAGTGACAGGGGAACATGCTGACAACGGTGTCTGACTCATAGGAAGCGCCCGGTTAAAGTCGGATGTGGCTTCTGCAACCGTAGGCTTCTAGTGCTGGTGTCACAGCCGTCCTGGTTACTGTTAGATATCCAGGCCTGTCCTAATGGGAGCGGCTCTCTGCACTGATCTCTCTTTGGGGCTCCACACTGTTCCACCCTCCCCACGACCCTGAATGTTAGGCCCCAGCAAGACCCCCTTCCGCAGACTAGGGCAGCCAAGTTCCCAAAGGTGAGGTGACTTGCCGATGGTCCCAGTGCAGGGCCCCTGATTCAATCCCAGCTTTGTCTGGCTCCAAGCCCAGGGTCCTTTGCACCTCTTCCCCACACCCCCAGGGTCCCCACTAATGGTGCAAGCAGCAAGAGAGGCTTTCCAGGTCCTCCCCATCTCTGAGATGTTGTGCATCACTTCTGTACAATTGCTGAGGCCAAGCCCCACCGCCAGGGTCGTCCTCTCTCAGGAACTGAGCTGGAGGGGCCTCCTCACTGTGGGGCATTGTGCTGTGAAGGTCAACCGCCCCCCAACACTCCCCCTGGGGTCCTCAGGCCTTTCCTTCTAGCAGGCCACTCTGCACCCCCCAACAGGGCAGCCCCAAATGCTGCCCTCACCCATCCTGCCCCAGGGAGAGGCCAGTCCTGCTTTGTCTCCACAGTAATGAGGGACATTGCTCAGCAGGGGTGAATGTGTGTAAGTGTGCATGTGTGGGCTCAGACACAGAGACAGAGGAGAGTGCCAACCCTGGGCCACACTAGGCCCAGATGCAGGGGGTAGGGTCGGCAGTGTGTCTGGCCTGGAGGGGACTGCCGGACTGCAGGCCTCATGGGAACTGAAAAGAACATCTATGCTCCTGGCAAAGCACTAAAGAGCTGGTGAGCTGCCATTCCTCTAGCTGCATTAACAGAGGCATAAACTGTGGAATGAGGGAGGTGACAGTTCCACCTTAGGATAGGTGTTGCACTTGAAGAGGATGCACTAATTGTGCTGAGAGAGGGGCAGGAAGGGGAGGGCCCTAGAGGAACAAGGAAACACCTGGACTGAGCCAGAGGGACTTGATCCTACCAGCAGATTTCTGCAGCTGGTGGTCAGGACAGCGGTGGGTGGCCAGCGTACAGAAATTATGGGGACACTGGCTTTGATTGTAGCCTCCAGTCATGAGCACTTGAAATGTGGTTACTGTGACTGAGGAACCGAATTCTTAATTTTATTTAACTTTAATTACCTTAAAATTAAATTTAAAGCTGATACCCAATTCAGTTACTGAAGAATTTTCAAGTACATTTGGAGCAACTTGGGTGTAGGGATCTACATTTTTGACTGTGAATTGTATGAAATCTAAATACAGATCAAATATTTCTAATGAAAATCTACATCTTAATTGAGATATGCCATGGGTGTAAGCTACACATCAGATGTCAAAGATTTGCTACAAAAAAGAGCAAAATATCTCGCAAATGATTTTTTATATTAATTCCATGTTGAAATTATAATAGTTTAGATATACTGGGATAAATGAATTATATTCTTAAAATTAATGTCATCTATTTCTTTTTACTTTTTAAAAATATGTCTACGAGAAAATTTACAATTATATGTGTGGCTTGTATTCTGTTTTTATTGGACAACACGATGCAATCTCAAGGTCTCTTCTCTGGTGGTGAAATACTAATAATCATCGCAACCTTGACCAGGCGCCAGGTAGTGTTTGTACTCTACATATTACATTACATTCTCACCAGTGTTGGGAGGAAGGGATTATTTATCCCATTTTAGAGCTAGAGAAACTGAGGCTCAGTGGGATTAAGTGCTGTGTGTGGGCCTCCCAGCTAAGGGAGAACTGAGACGTGGATCCTCAGTTTCTGGGGCACCTCTTGGCTGGCTGGTCCTCACTGGGCAATGGTGAACTCATGAGACACCGGCTGGTGGAATTTGCCAGTGCAAAAGTGACTGCAATGGCTGACCGGTCCCCTGTCAGAGGAGAGATGAGTCAGCACCAAAGCATCTGGTTATAGGGTCAAGGAGACAGGAGACTGGGTCTCTGCCCAGATGGGGTGCCTCTTGTTCTGATTGTCTGTCCCAGCTGAGTGCACCCCCATGGTGGACAACCCTGAGTATAACAGGGCTGGAGTATCCAGTGGAAGAGGCTGTGGGGTTGGAATGAAGACTCTGGTTGGGCCTCATCCATATAGATGCATTTCTAGAAAGGCCCTGATGGCTCATAAAATTCTATTTTTAAATATTTGACTGCTTCCAGGCCACAGAGTGGGAGGTATTTGTTCTGTAGTCCTGATGCCAAAGAGACTCAAATACAGCCCCCTCACTGCCTCCATGACCCCGACACACACTCAGTCTGGCCCCACTGACTTTCCTTCCAGTCCTGACACATGAGAATTGAGAGTGACGGTAAAATATTGACATTAACCCTGCTACCACCACCAATAAAACCACCACCATCACCATGGCCACTGCCTCAACCACTGCTACCACCACTACCACCACCATCACCAGCACCACCATTATCACCACCGCCATCGTTATCAACACTGTCACCACCACCACCATCATTACTACCACCACAACAGCCTCTAGTCATTTTGTCCTCCAAATTTATAAAGGCAAACTTTTACATTTCTGGTGCATTTTTAAATGTGCTTTCCCACCCCAAATTTCACTTTCTCTATAGATGAGAAAAACTAAGGCTCAGAGAGGGGCAGTGACTTTCTCAAAGTCACACAGAGAGCGAGCTGCTCAAGCCACAAACTCAAGTTCAACCTTTGAATTCTGCTTCCAAGGCTGTTTTTGCCACATGTTGCTGCTCATCCCAGTCATGACACTCTAAACTCACTAAAAAAGGGTCCCTGGGACATTGGAACTCAAAGTAATCTTAGCACACATTCCTTCCAAATCCTTCAACAGACCAAGGGTAAGTCTGGAGAGGATGAGGGGCAAGTGAAAGGTCGGAGAGCAAGTTACTGATGGAGAATCAGGCCTGCACCCCTCCTGCAAAATTCCCCTGGCCCATTTCCCCTGTGCTGAGTCAAGCCCGGGGAAGCCTCCTGGCATGGCAAGTCTGACAGAGCCTCCCTCGGAGTCTTCTGGTTGCTTGTGAGCTCATTCCTCTGCAGCTGTTAGAGAGAATTAGCACTTCAGTGCTATTTTTAGGAAACAAATATTTTCCCACAACCATAACTTGTTGCAGGCTAATTTGGATCTGTCGTGGGTTAGTTATAGAAACACTTCGAGAGAGAAAAGATCGTCAAGGACAGGCCTTAATCAAACTGGGATTCTGTGCCCAGGCAACGGCCTCAATCTCTCTGCCTGAGGGGTGAAGGGTGAAACGTGTAGCCAGGGATACAGCCCGGCTGCAGAGGTATAAGCTCTCAGCACCTGTCTGCATGGCAGCAGACCTGTATATCTAGGTGGCTTGTTTGCAGGGCCACCTAATCTTCACTGGTCCCAAGAAGTTCAGCTGAACAGGTCCCCACACCCTGCTCAACTGTGAAAGTCTACCTACAAAGTCAAGTTCCAAGTCATTGGGTCTAATATTTAAGGCACTGTAAAATCAGGTTTCTACCTGCCTCCTAGCCCTATCCTTCCAGCCCTGCAACGCCTAGCCCCTGACTCCAGGCAGTATGTGTAGAGGCAAGCAGGCCAGTCCAAACCCCAGCTCCACCATTTCTTACTGTGTGAGCCTGGGCAAGTTCCTTTACCTCTACAATTTTCCAAGTCCTAAGGGTTACTATCAGTATCAAAGAGGGAACATTTTGGAAAGCACTGAGCAAGTTGTCTATACATATTGGAACAGGACAATTCTGTTCCTTTCTCTATCAGGTTTTATTTCCCTCAAGGGCAGGGATACTTTGTGATTACCTCCTCAGTCTCAGGGAACCTGGTTCAGGGAAGACACTCATGAGCATTTGTGCACTAAATACATTCCTACTGGGGTAGAATAGAACAGCTTCTCTGACTTATCTTTTCAGTCTACAAACTGAATTTGGTCACATTCTGTCCTCCAAGCACTGGGCTGGATGTTAAAGACATAAGTGTGTACCAGACAAGGTTTTGGCCCTGGGGGGCCAAGATACACACAGGGTGTTTATGCACAGCGCTGGAGGCTCAGGCCCAGCCTGGCACTCAAGGACAGCTTTGTGGGATGAGTGATGTCCACGATGATGGCTGAAAGCCAAACAGGAGTTAAGTAGGTGCCAGGGCAGTAAGGAAGGGAGTGTGTCTGGAAAAGGCATAAGCAAAGGCCCAGGGGTATGAGCCACAGCTTGTCCAAGGAACTGTTTAGATGGACGAAGTGGGCAGGGGCCAGGTCTATATCAGACAAGGCAGCAAGACTAATAGGGAAAAGATGTTCCCAGGAGCCATGAGGGTGAAGCAGGGGACAGACATGTTCCGATGGGTCCTCTGGCAACCTCCCAGGTGAAGAAAGAAATAGACCAGAAGACCACTTAGGTGGCTGCTGCCAAAAGACCTCTCACCCAGCCACTGGTACAGGCACAGACATTCCGTGTACCCTGGAACCCCAGGTGCTGACACACCGGCACACTCACCCGGACACCAGTGATGCCAGGGGGCCCCGGGGGCCCATCCTCACCCATCAGCCCTTCCTGGCCTTTCTCTCCATGTTCGCCATCAGGCCCTGGGTCACCCCTGTCTCCCTGGGTGGGAGGGCAAGAGGAGGGGAGGAGAGAGAGAGGGAGAAAGAGAGGGACAGAGAGAATAAATTAGTCACAAGCCCCAGAGGCCCCACATGGCAGGGATCCATTACGCTGTCCACAGCCAACCAGCCATAGACCTTCCTGACAGTTTCCTGAGCTGCCAATAGGGTCAGGGCTGGCACAGCCTGGCTGGCGCAGGAAACATCCTCACGTGGTTTACGCATGTCCCTGCCAGGCCTGGGCGGTGACAGGGTGGCTCAGAGAGAAGCCAGGGTCCTGACCATACACACCTTATGGACTCGCAGGAAGGAGTCGGGTTTGGGAGACAAGGGCAATTTCTCCCCAACTTGGACACACTAGCAGGACAAGAGTCTTAATAAGGTCAAAGACATTTTTATCAAGAAAAAAAAAAAATCCACCCCATCCTACCTCTCAGAACCAATTCTTTCCATTTTTCTGAGTTACATTTTCAACCCTTGCTGACCCCAAAACGGTATACAATAATAATAATAATAATAAATAGGTAACTATTTTGATTACTTGCAGACCAGGCCCAGAGCAGGGAAGCAACTTTTCCAAGGCAATGAAGCTAGTTAGCAGTAAACTAAACTTGTAAGGTACAATCTGACCAGACTGCAGGATCCCATTTTTTTGTTGTTGTTGTTATTAACAAAAAAATAGTGAATGCATGGTTATCATTCTTACTGGCTGCAGAACTTTCTGTGTCGGGTGGATGGCAGGCACTCCACATACCACATCTCCACCATATTCTGGGACCTTTACTTATATTAACTGACTTAATCCTTGGTAGGTTCTCTTTTCCCCATTTTACCAATGAGGAAACCGAGGCAGAGCTAACTTATGTCTTCTGGCCCAAAGTCCCACAGATTGCTAGCGAAAGAACTGGAATTTGAAGTTCACTTACACACCTGGTCAGTTGCTAACTGCTGGGAGCCTGAAGATGCCCTCTTTGCAGTTAGTAGGGGTATAAGCAAGGTTTTCCTGGGATTTGGGGGACCTGAGGTTATTTCCTTGGGAAGGCAAGGCTGGCTTTGCAAAGGAGTTTTAAAACGAACTGCCAGTATCTTGCTGAGCTTGCGTCCTCTATCACTGTCATCTCCACGTGTTCTTGGGGAGAGTGGGACAGGCAGGCTCCTTGCCACTGCAGGCAGAGCAGGTGTGAGGGGTAACCTGAGTGTGGCTGCAGGGTGGTGTCCATCAGAAGGTTGTCTCCATCAGGACTGGCTGGCCTGGTGGGGCCTGTGGCCAGCCTGTATGTGGCTCGGCTGACACTTCAGGGAGGCCCGTGGGAGAGGGCATGATGTCACGGGGATGAGCAGTGCGGGAAGGAGGGTGGTGGCAGGCTTGGAAAAGTGGAGGGTGCCTTTGCCAGTTTTGTCTTCTGGCACCAAGCTTTATGAGGGATGCTGATAAACTGGTGTGTGTCCAGAGAAGAGACAGCAGGGTGTGGGGGGCATAAAGCTGGAATCTGGGCTCAGCCTAGCTGAAAGGAGAGCCCTAAGAGTGTGACTGCTAGGAGCTTGTCCTGGCAGGCAGCTGGGCTTAGGCAGGAGACAGGTGTGGGGAGGGGGCAGAGGGTGCTGGGGCAATTTCTAGCTCAGTTGGGGGGATTTTCTAATGAAGTGGGTCTGTAGATGGCAAATATGAGGGAAGGAGACTCCAAAGTGAAGCATCGGAGCAGATCCGGGCACCGGGTTGGTTTCTGAGGTCCTTTCCCACTGACATTCTCAGATTCTAAGCACAGTCTGGCGTTGAGACAGGGGCTGGCCCAGAAGACTCTCCTGTGAACCTCCCTGGCTCCAGGACTCTACTTCTGACTTGTCATCCAGGCTACCCACTCTCCTAACTCCCAGAGGTAGGTGGTCTATTCTGGGTCGTTGGCTGGGTTTTCAACGAAGGGCCTTGCATGACTACCTGGACCCCTAAGGGGGACATTCTTGTGGATTCCAGGCAGAATGGGCCTGGGGGGGGGGGTCCTGGAGATGCCTGAAGTCCTTAGACATCTGCCATTGCTCAGAAGAACCTTACAAGTTGCCTGTAAGATTCTTGTAATGAGTAAAATTAAGGGCCAGAGAGAGGTGGAGACTCCCCAACACTTCATGTAAGTCAGTGGCAAAGCATGGATGAGAATCTGGGGTTCTGGCTCCTTCTAATTCTCAAGTTCTCTGCTCAGGGGACAATATCCCCTCATCCCTGGGGTTATCCTGCCTAAGTTCAAATCTTGCTGCTAACACTCAATAGCTGTGTGACCCTGGGCAAGTTCCCTCATTTGTAAAATAAGGATCAAAGGATTACTGAGAGGATTGAAAGAGATAACCACATAAATAGCTTAGCATAGTGTCTGGTGCATGAGTGCTGGATAAAGGTTAACATTAGTCACCACCACCGTCAGCTGGTTGTCAGCAAGGAGATATAGGCATAAAAATACTCCATAAAGAGCACACACACCCGTGAGGTGATTCCTGGACAAACACCATAAAGATAACAATGTCTCCTGGGATTCACGCAAGGACGAAGGAAGGTGCTGTGCATCTGAGCGACTACTCTGGTCTAAGGACTGGGGTAGAATTGGCTTTGGAGGGAATAAAAGATGAAGCCTGGGCCAATAAAGAAGCATGACAAGTGGAGAAAGAAGATCTGCATAAGGCACTCAGCCTGGAAGACCCCTCTCCTTTTCCAACCTGGCAGCCTCCTAGGAGGAAAAAGGTAGCCACCCAGAAGTGGGGTGAGGAGGCTGATGCATTGTGCTTCAAGTCTCATCTGTCAAGTGGGGAGGGCAATGTATCTAGCTCCAGAGATTTGCTGGAAGGATTAGATGGGTTAATTCATATAAAGTCCTTAAGGTGGGTGGTGCTCAGCATAGGGCAAGTGTGCAAAGCATTTTAGCCATAGTGTTCATCAGCATCCCAGCATGTAGTGGGCACTCCACCAAGTGCGTGGAGGGGCCGTCAAGTGTTCCAGGTCTCCTGGGCCAGGACCCAGCTGTACCAAATGATGCAGGAAGGTGAGGGCAAGAGAAGGGACGCAAGTGACAGGCAGGGGGCACTCTCACCCTTGCAAGAAAACACAAGAAGCCAGCAGGGGCCAGTCACCAAGGAACCCTGGGAGACAGGAAGCCTCAGACCCAGACAAAGGGGAGCTTATCTGAAGTCACACAGATAGGAGGTGGGTAAGGGAAGGGATCCTGGGAATGGCACTCAGGACCCTGGGCTGGGGAAGTGACTTGCACAGGATGACTGGTGAACCCTGGGGAAGTCCCATCCAGGGGGGGCCAGGGGCAAGCCAGGGCTAGAGGCAGGGGCTGGTAAGTCAAAGAGCAGTGCCCACTGGCTGTTCAGGTGAGCCGATATGCCTCCTTAGCATCCCACATTTGCTGCTGATAGAAGACCTATGGGAAGCAGCAGGGCCAAATTAGTCCAACAGGCTTTGAGACCTGTGAGCCAAGAGTTTGCATTTCAGGTCCTCCACTTATAGCCATAGACTCTGGATGAATAAATCTCAGTCTTCCTATGAACCTCAGTCTTTTCACCTTTAGAATGGGTACATGGTGCAGCAAGACAAGCCAAGGATTTGGAGCCAGACTTGGGTCCTGGTTGTGCCAATTACTAGCAGTGTGTCCTTGGGCAAGTTGCTTAACCTCCAAGGATCTCAGTTTCCTCATTTAAAGAGACAACTTATCTTGTAGTACTGATGAAGTTGGTACATATGAAAGGCTTAGCATAGTACCTGGTACATGTGTGACTAGTCTATAGGTCATCTGCGGTGATTATTATTTTTCTGATCTTTTAAGATATTTGGAAGATAATAGACATCAAAGCTGGCTCTGGGCCTGGTATACAGGAACCATGCTTTTTTTTTTTTATTAAGTCATTTGTACATATCATAAATATATTTATGCCATTATAGGATTCAAAGTGTTGATTATTTATACAAATTGAGTGCTTACATCCTACTAATTAACATAGCCTTCACCTCATTTACCCATTACAGTGTTAAAACATTTGTGTTCTACACCTGATATAGGTGTGGCCCCCCTATTAACGTTCCCTCTATCGACCCACCCTCCTCCTCCCCTTCCTTCCTTCATCCTAGGCTATAGGAACCATGCTTAGTTGGGACAAGCTGATGTTTCAAGGGCAGCAAGGAAGACTGGAAGGCGAGCCAGCTCAGCAGGCAGCCCACAGACAGGGTGGGGGAAGCCACTGGACACTGCTGACCCACCCCCACCTTGCTCTCAACGGGAGCTGGAGGTCTGACCCCAGAGCATTATTGAAACATGGTGCTTCGGGGAGGAAACTTAGGTCTAGGAAGGGCAATGCCTGGCCAAATCTTGGGTTTTCCCCAGACTCCTTATGGGCTAAAGGGTAAGTCTCCTCACCTTCAGTCCATCAGGTCCTGTGAGGCCGCTGTCACCCTCTAGGCCTGGCTCTCCCTGGAATGGTAACGGGCAAAGACACAGATATTACTGTGACAGGGAAACAAGTGTTTTTCCTGCTCCTCCTCAAAGGCAGGACCCTGACCCCCGGATCTCCAGGCAGTGGGACCTGGCACACAGTGAATGCACAGAGTCAGGGGCTGAGTGAGTAGGAGGGTCAAACTTCCCCCTTTCTACTCCTCCAGAAACGGGGAGTAGAACCCCATGGAACAGATGGCTCTGTTTACAAGGTGCTGTGGTGTGAGGGCTCCATGAGGGCATGAGTTAGGATGTGCTCAGGGAGGCAGTGAAGCCTGGTAGTTAAGAACATCTCTGACATTCAGACAGACCCCAGTGCCACGTCTGGGCTTTCCGTTCACTGGCTGTTTGACCACAAGCAAACTACTTAGTCCCATGGGACTCTAGTTTTGCATCTGAAAAATGGGGCTGACACCACTTCCTTCAGGGTTTCTCTAAGGCATAGTGTGGGTACCGCACAATGGTACATTTGCAATATTATTACTGGAACTTAAGCTTCTATGAAACCTCTTGGTGGAATCCCATTTCTTAGATGAGGAAAGTGAAGCCAGTCTTTGAACTTTCTCACCAACAAATTCAGGAATGACAGCAGGAACCCAGAGGCCCCACCTGATCCTCAACCAGTCTTGCCCTTCTAGTTCTAGAGATTCCCCTGACCCTTCCCCACCCACCAAGGATCAGTTCTCTAATGGCCAGAAAATTAAGTTTGGGTCTCTCTCTCTCTGCTTCTGGACTCAATAACCGTTTGAGCTGGAAGGTTAGATGCAGGGATGGCAAAGATGTAACAGGTGTGCATCTAATACTATTGTTCCCAGAGCAGACATCACTAATCAATCTACTGGAACATAAGCTCCAGAGACAGGCCTCCTGGTACTCACTGCTGCAATCCCAGTGACTTGGGAAAAATGCCTGACATACATGGGCCTGGGATACGTGCTCATCATTCTCTTTCCCACTGACCATCAGTTGGGCCTCAGGATTCTTCATAACATGGTCCTGTAAGACTCTATTGAACAAAATTTGGGCATGCAGGATTTTCCATCTTGGGGCTTTTTAGCTCTACACTCATTTTCTCTTGCCCTGTGGCCTTCTTCTTTCATCTTAGGTCTGAACTCAGTTTGTTTAGTCTTAGTAACCTTTGTGTCATAGTATGAGTGCCCATATGAGGCAATGGGAAAAAGGGAAGAAACAAGGAAACTTGGGATGGGGTCCTGCTGGCCCCATGAATTGAGGCCCATGCTAACTCCCCCTCCCTCTTGGGCCTCACCTCCCACCTTGGTCAGGGGTTACAGGATGCCTGCTCTATATCCCCACAGTGCCCCAGGTGTCTCCATTCAGGCAGGGACCTGATAAACCAGCACACAGCACAGAGAGGATGACACGGGGGCCTGTACACCCTGTCAGAGCAAGACAAGCTTTGCAGGTTTCTTTTGAAAAAGTGGAAGATAACCTTCTATGAGATGGTTTTTGAGGAGAATACATGTTTTTCAATGAAGGCACTTAGAGGTCAAGTAAGTTTGAAGGCCCTGGACTCATCCAAAAGAAACCAATTTCTTGATTGCAGGACTTCTCAGAGCCTTGGAAATGCTGTTAATGTGTAAGAGGAAACACTGTTCCAACATTTTAACCCCCCCATTTTTTTTCTCTGTATTGTGGGAGTGCTGGCCTATCCAGAGGGACTGGAAGAGGCTGTAAAGATTCATGGTTTATTTTTTCAGCTGAGGAAACTAAGACTCAAAGGAGAGTCAGTAAAAATCTTCTATCCCCCCACCACCAACAACCCTGCACCCAAATACCTTAGAAGCTTTTCAGGGAGAACAAATTGCTTCAACTTACCCGTTGTCCAATGAGTCCCTGCTCCCCAGGGGTACCCAGGGGTCCAAGGTCACCCTAGGAGAGGCCAAACACACGTCCATGGGGGTGGGTAGGGCCAATCACACCTCTCATCATCCCTTCCTGTTTCCACCAGCTCTGACTTGGGCTGGGGAGGGAGACCAAGGACCAAAGAGAAATTGTGAAATACCAAACCAAGCCCCCACTCCAGGTAAGCCCAGCTATGGGCTTCTCCTGTGCCAGGGCAGAAGGTCCTCCATTGCCACCATCACCATCATCACTAACACAGCACTGCTCCAAGGACTTTCTAGTATTAACATACTGACTTCTACAAGTCTGTAGGCAGAGATATTCTTCTTTTAGAGACAAAAAACCAAGGCCCTGAGTGGTGAAGTTAGCAGCCCAAGTTCTCATGATTCAGGATCTAAACCTGGGCAGTTTGGTTCCGGGAGTATCAGATGCAGGGATGGCAACTACATAACTGGTCACCGTCTTTACTTTTCCTCCAAAGACTTGAAAACCCAAACAAGGAAGAAGCCCTAAATGAGCAAGAGTAAACGTTACCTGCCCCCCACCCCCCTGCCAGGGGTCTTTGTCATCTAGAGATTTCCAAGCTATTCTCCCTACAGGCATCTGGGGGCATAAAGAGGAGGGAGAGCTCTGAACCCCCAGTCCTAATCCAACTGGATCAACCCCACTTCTATTGGGTTTGCATTTGGGGTGGTTTGAGGAAAGGATTCTGGAACTAGGTCAAGTCCAACAGCAGCATGCCTGGTCCAACTCCCTTCCTGAACGGTAGGGAAACTAAGGCACAAATTGGGGGGTGGTCTGCCAGCTACCCAGGCCCTGCCTCAACAATGTCCTTAGGCCAGCCAGGATCACTCATCAGCTCTGGGGCCTGCATAGGGAATAGGGTCGTCTTCCCACTGCAGAACAAGGGGGAACTATCCCCAGAGCCCAGGTATCAATGAGCACCTGTTTCTTGGCAGGTAACAAGGAGCGCTAGTGCTGAAATGCAGATGGTATCGCACAAGGGCCGGGGCAGGTGCCCGAGAAAACATTGCCAGGCAGGCAGGGGTAGAGGGGTGTGGGGGGGGGCTCTGGGCCAGCCTGGGCTCCACTGTGGCCACGGCCATGCCCCGGCTCCCCAGGAGGGAGTACAGAGAACCCATTATCCTGGGCACAAGAAAGGCCCATTTCTCTGCAGTGGGGAGGACGTGGCTGCCAGCTGGGAGTTGGTTTCAACAAGTCATTTTTCTCTTCTTTCATCCCACCTCACCTTCATCCCGGCTTCCCCAGGAAGGCCTGGTTCTCCCACTGCACCCGGTGGCCCCTGCAAGAAAATGCCATTGGTGCCTCCTAGAGGAAGAACTGATCCCTGGTTGTAAGTGAGCAAATAACTGAGGCCCAGAGAGTGCAAGAGATGTGCCTGAGGTCATATACAGCATGAGAGACGCAGAGGTGGAAGCGGGCTGATGCTTCTCAGAGCTCAGAGCTGGGATGGGGGTGGGGGTTGGGCCCACGGTGACTGAGCCTCAGAGTTACCCAGAGGCTGCTAGAGCCCCCCCCCCAGGAGTGTGGTTTACCACATTAGGAACCCCTTGGCAAGCTCAAGGAGGAAAATTTCATGATTCACATAACAACAGGGGAGGAAGCCAAAGGATGCTATGCTCGGGGCTTCTACCCTTCTCCGCAGCCAGGACGCTGGGTGGGAAGGGTTCTGAGGCATCACCACCGGCAGAGCTGCAGCCCTGGCAGAAACCCTAGGCTGTCTCCCTCTGGATAAGGCAGGGGTGTCTGGGGCCCCTTCCAAGCTCCTTGCTGCACAACCCCCAGGGGATGGATCTTTGGTTAAAACTCTGTGCTGAGGTCAAGTCCCAACAAGGCCATACTCAGGAGGCATTGTTGCTTTTAGTGGTGCCAAAAGCAGCACTGCTGATCTCCCACAAGGATCCCAGCACCCCTGCATCCCTCCAGTGTCCCTGAGTCTGTGCCTCACCCTAAGCCATGGGGACCGATCTACCCTCTCTACCAGCGTGTCCACTTTTCAATCTCTACAGCATATGGCTCACAACCATTTTGGGCAGGGACAGGGAACTGCACAGGGGGAGGAGGGTTGGCAGGGGCTGATGCATCTTTGGTGGCATCACAGGATGACTAAG
This sequence comes from Arctocebus calabarensis, assembly GCA_963573935.1. Classification (NCBI taxonomy): domain Eukaryota; kingdom Metazoa; phylum Chordata; class Mammalia; order Primates; family Lorisidae; genus Arctocebus; species Arctocebus calabarensis. The sequence continues at coordinate 53,828 of CAUYON010149905.1, forward strand.
GATCCCTCACACTCACCTTGGGTCCCATCTCTCCTGGAGGCCCGATTGGCCCCTGGGGTCCCTGAGGGCCCTGAAAGACACAAACACAGTTGGGAGAAGCCAGCCTGGGCCCTCTTTGGTGTGTGAGGTATGATACTGCAGCCTGAAGGGGTGAGTGAGGGACAGGACCCCAGACCTAGGACTCTACAGTCTACCCCAGCCACACTGAGGGTCCTGGTGTCTGTCGTATCCTCCTGGTTCAGTTGCATGCACGCCTGTCCTCATACCTAAAGCCCAGGTGGGCTCTCCCTTACACAGAAACTTCCTAGCTCTTGAGCCTTGCCCACTCTGTTCCCCTGTCTGGAATGCCCTTCCACTTCAGATCTACCTCTAGAAACCTCTAGAAATCTCCACCCATCCCCACTCCCACCTAATCCATTGTTCAAAAGGCCAACTCCTTGGGCCCACAGATGTGGGAATGCAGCAGTACCCTGAGGGTAGAAACCTCTGTCCCCCACCACCTACGGGAACGGCACTCTTCAGCCTTCTCCTGGGGCTCCCCAGCAGTCCCTGTACCCACCCTGCTAGGGGCATCTTCTGAAGGGCAAGCTGATCGCTTGCTTCCTCTGCTTCAAGCCCTTCGATGGCTCCCCATGTCCCTTGACATAAAGAGCAGGTGCTGCGTGTCTCCCCCTGCCTCCCTGGGGTCCCACTCTCCCTGCTCCAGTCATGCTTGACTCTGCAGCTCCTGGTCAGCTTGTTTAGTTTGTTCTTATCTTCCCTCCCACCTCCGTCCTTCTTTCATTCCTTCTGTCTTTCAAGCACTCACTATTTTCTCATTTCATCTTCACAACACAATGGCTAGGTAGAGACATTCGCCTCCATTTTCTTGCAAGAAAAAAGGCTGGAGTGTGAGTGATCTGAGAATCCAACCCAGACAGCCTCTCTATCAGCTGAGGCCTGGCCTGCTGGGAGTCCCCGTCCACCTGCCTCCTTGTCTGAGCACCTGGCCTATACCCACAGGTGCGAGGGCCAAAATGCTAGGAAGGAGGGAAGCAAACTTACCGGTTCTCCTGGGAGGCCCTTGGTGCCTGGGGGGCCCGAGGGACCTGGGATGCCCTGCAGAGACAAGGCAAAGGTGACCTTAGTCCCACTACGGCCTGCTGTACCCTCCTGTCCAGTTGACTTCAGGAAAGCCATTGCAGGGTATTAGGCTTCTCCCCAGCTCTGTCAGGTGACAGACGGGAAGGCTGGAGATTAGACATGCTGGAGGGGCTTCTGTGCAGGAGGTGGGCAGCTATAGCTTTTGGAATTTCCATAGAAGGATAGAACCTTGGTTAAAGTGGCTATCACCTACTCCCCAGAAGCCCCACAGAGAGAATTTCAAGAACTGGGGCTACTTACGGAAAAGCCACGCAGGCCCAAGTGGCCTCGCTCACCAGCCACACCCTGGAAGCACATGTGGGTCATTAGAGGCACATATGACAGAGCAGGGAGCAAGGAGGGGCCCGGCGGCCGCCTGCTCGGCCATGGCCTGACATACCTGCTGTCCAGGCCGGCCCAGTCTGCCCTGTGGTCCTGGAGGGCCCTGCAGGAAGCAGAGCACAGGAAGAAGAGGGTGGATGTTTGGGAGGACCCTTCCATGGGAGATCAAAAGAACCCACGAGATCACAGAGTCCACCCCTCTCCCCATCGTGCAGGTGGAACAACTGAGATCCAGTGAGAGGAGTGGCTTACTGGGCTCTGGGTGGGGCACCAAGGACCCTCTTACTGACAGGCTGCCAGAGGCCACCTCAGCTCTCAGGGGTCCTGGTGGGGACTGGAACATGGAAAACAGGTCCCAGCACATGAATGATTCCTTCTCTCTCTTTCTTGCTTCCTCTTATTCTAGGCTTACACTGGGGGTCCAGGGGAGGGGAAGGATTGAGCTCCCTGGAACATGTCCTGCAGCTTCTCAGGGGCTTTCTGCATCCCTAAGTGCCTGGCACTGGGAACAGTGTGAGCCTTGGTTCTTGGATTCCTGGCCCAGTGTGGGAGGTGTGAGCAAGGGCAGGTCAGAGGGGTAGGTACCTTTAGGCCCCTGGACCCGTGCTCCCCAGCTGGTCCGTCTGGTCCTCGGGGGCCCTGAAATAGGAAAAAAGGACTAGCACACTAGACAGCAAGGGTCTCCCTCGGGCTGGGAACCAGAGGGCGGGGTTGCTCCCAGCTGTGGGCCTTTCCCTGCACCAGCCTGGGCTCCCCCTTCCTCCCACCTCCCACCTGATTGCGGCCACCCTCCTGCAGTGCCTGCTGAGATCACGCTGCAGGTGGACCCAACCCTTCCGGAACAGGGCTGGCACATGAGCAGCCCTATTTAAAGAGACCTTTGGGGGCCACCACGCCATCCCATTTCACAGATGTGGAGACTGAGGGCCAGATCACGGCCAGCTCCCCACCGCCCATTCTTCAGACTCTAGCCACATGCTCTTCCCAGAGCATACATGAGACAGAAAATGTGTGTGAGCACAGACCTTTGGCGAAAGTAAAAAGGCAGGACCTGGGAGGGTCTGCATGTGGCCGGACATGTACATCAGCCCCCTGTCTAGCCAGATGTACAAGTGAGATGGCCACATCACAGAGGACAATCTGACATAAGGAGACGGCAAGAATGGAGCAGGGGTGTGACAACAAGAGTCAGGCTGCTGTTCCCTGCAGCCCTGGGCTCAGGTCAGACCCATGAGACAGGGTACAGTACCCTGGGGACAGGTGAAGTCCAGCACCACCTTCCACTGCACAGATGGGAGCACTAAGTCCCGACCAGGGAAGTAGCTTGTCCGCGGTCCCTCAGTATCCCCTCCATGGGGACTCCTGCAGATGGGATGGGGTCTCCGAGAAAAGGTCCCCGGAGAACAGTGTGGGGTTTGTTCTACAGGGTCAGAAGAGGCCCGTGTTGTGGGGACAAGAAGAAGCTGGCCCACTCTAGCACAGGAGCCCAAGAGACTTTCCTGCCCCCAGACAAAAGGACATGGGAGTGTGTGGGTAAAGACGGGATGATGAATGAGAAAACAAAACGAAGAAAAATTATTGAAAAATCAAATAAAGGAATTTTCAATTGATCAGTGAGCCAGAAAAAGTGAAAATCCTACTTCTCAGCTGTCTGGAGCTTCCAGTGCTCGGTTTCTCACACAGCCTTAAACAGACCAGCAATAGTTAAATAAACCAGGGACAGAAGGCCATGGGCCAAGGCCAGCAGCTCAGGCCCAGGGCCCATCCTGAGATCTGGAGCTAGGCATAAGGTAGCTCAGGAAGTGTGTCTTAGGGACAAATGACTGCCCCTCACTGAGCCTCAGTTTCTCACTTCTCCCTGGAGGCAGGAGATAATATGCAGATAGGTCACTGCCTGCCAGGTTGGAAGTGCTCAATAAGGGCCGGTTCTGTTTCTGCTGGGCTCTGCCAGAGGAAGCTGCAGGCTCCCCGGAAGCAGGGACATGGAGGAGTGGCTTGGAGAAACTAGGCTCAGTCCCTTCCTCAGAATAAGCAGCCTATGTTACGTTACCCAAAACCAGCTGAGCATTTTCACAGAGTCAAGAAGTTCGGTGAAGAGAGAATAGGCCAGGTTCCAGCAGAACAAGCCATCTCCAGTGGGCTTCACAGGGCCTGAGTGCTAGTTCTGGTCTGGCAGCTGGTGTGCTGGGTGACCCCAGGAAAGCCCCTTTCCTTCTCTGGGCCTCAGTCTCACAGTCCCATAGACACAGTCAGACCGTGTGTTGGGCTTAACACCCTGATTCATGGTCACAGGCCAGGGATGTTCTAGGTCCTGGGAGCTGGGACAGAGGTGGAGCTTATGGTGGACACCTGAGCCCTCCTGAGAAGGTAGCCTCTGGGCTCTGGGCTCTATGTCTAGCTGATGGGTAGCTCTGGGAATGGCATGGAGGCTCAGAGGAGTTTAGGACCTAGCCTAAATCACACAGCACACTGCTTGTCCTAGGAATCAAAGCCTTCTGGAGAAAGATGAAATGATGTAACAATAACAGTAGCAGCCTCAGCAGCCGTAACAGTGAAAGGCTTTGTCCTCATTTTACAAATAAAGAAATAGGCTCAGGATGGAGGTGAACTTGCCTGTGGGCATATGGCTAGTAAGGGGAAGAGGCAGAATTTGGAAGGCGGATGGATGCCCATTTTTTCACCACTACCTGCCACTGTTTATCACAAAGGGGGCAAGTTCCCTGTCACCGGGGGTGTGCAAGTCAGGGTCTAGGAGTCTGCCAGGGAGGTTGAGCATTGGGACAGGGTGTTGGAGAGGAGAAATGTCTACCATCCCTTTTATCTGGGAGAAACTACTATCCTAGCAGGAGCATCAGAGAGCTCAGGAAGGAGCTGGCCTGGCTTGGGAGAGAGAAGACCACCAGCCACCTTGTCGTCCCACTCCCGCCCCCCAGCTCCCTTGCCCAGGGGAGGAGTGAGGAAGCTTCATATTCTGACCTTGCTCTGGCCACTCTGCAGAGGATCGTCCCCAGTGGGTCCCGAGGCCTGCGCCTCCTTCCTCAATGAACAGGGGCGGACCCACCCCGCCCCATTGGAGGCAGGCCTGGATTTCTATCTGAACCACATGTCTGTTCTCTCGTATCTGCTCCCCGAGGAAGATGTTTGCAGTCTCGGCTGGGGTTTCCCTCAAGCCAGGCCTGAGGTCAGGCTTGGTGGGGAGGAGCCCCTGCCAGCCAGGAAATCCGCCAGCCACAGTTCTTATGAAAAAGGGTCAGATGAGAGGGAATGACACATGTGACTTCTTGCTGCTGCCCGAGTTGCTGTTTAACAGCTTCGAGGTACTCATTAAGCGACTGAACTCCTGCAGCCAGCCCACCAGGCTGGTGCTGTTGCTCACCCATTTTACAGAGAAAGAACGGGAGGCCCAGGATGGGGAAATCAGTTGCCTAAGGTTTAAGAGGAAGGGCCAGGATATGAGGCCAGAGCCACTAAACTCTACCCGCACCTCACAGGAACAACATCAGCCTGAAGCACACCTCAGAATCCTCACAGTCCCTCCCTGAAGGAGGAGTTAGTCACCACTTGACCTCACAAGAAGGCTCAGAGAGGTTAAGAAACTGGGCTGAGGCGTCACAGCTGGTAAGTGTACTGGCTGAGACTTGCCTCCAGGCCTGTCTGACCCCAGAGCCCCCATTATTACAACTGGGGCTCAGGCCCTAGTCAGCAGCCCCAGTAAGAGCACAGGGTCAGGCCTCCCTGCCCCTGGCACAAAGCCTCAGTGCTCTTCTGATGCTTCCTGCACAGGCGCAGGAAGGCGGGCAGGGTCTCGTACACCTCCAGGCCCACTCCCCATGGCACATACAAGGAAACTGAGGCACAGACTGTCACAAGGCCTTCCTAAAGGCACGGGGCAAGCCAGGTGCCCAGAAGTGAGCTCTTTCACAAGCTCAGTGGGTGCCTCTCTAGGTTCTCACCCCAGTGACCCCATTGGGGAGGTGGCCAAGGGCAGCCTATTGGGCAGGGGACTGGGGTGGGGGTCTGATTCTGTAGGTTTTGCATTCCTGCCAACCCAGTGGAGAGGAGGGATCATTTTCCTGATGCTCCCCATTCAGCCCCGCAATCTTTGATGTGGTTGGAAGCATGGGTTTCCTCAAGCAGGGTTTCCTCTTCAAGCCACTGCTGGGAAGGGATGATGGAGAGGGTCGGTGTTGGGGGGAGCCCAGTGCGTTGACCTCACATTTGGGGTAGGGTTGGGGGCCTGGGCCAACACAGCAAGTCTGGCTTCCTGGGGCGAGAGGTCATATATCCAGGATCTGGATGGAACCTGGCTGCCCTGAGGCCACAACCCACTCAAAGAGACCCAGAGGATACAGGCACTAGACGGGCTGGCGGGAGGAATGCCTCTTAATCTCGCCTCTCCCAGGCTGGCTACTTAGGCCATCTGGTCTGGGGGAAATTTTAAAACTACTTGAAATCCAGCCAAGAGAATAATTATCACAGATCCCCTGCACAGAGCTTGGCTATCAGGCCCAGGCTACCTGCTTCACCTGCACCATCTTTCCTCCCTGTGCCAAGGCTGTGTGGCCCGGTACCTACACACCAGTTGGCAGCAGAGGGCCGTTCCATCCACCCTGCCCGTATGATTGAAAATAAGGCTGAATTCTCCACGCAAAAGAGCTAGATTCCCTGAGTTGGAATCCCAGCCCTGCTACTTGCCAGCTGTGAAACTTAACAGCAAGGCACTTAAGGCAAGTGACTTAACCTTCTCTGTGCCTCCCTTTCCTCATCTCTAAAATGAGGATAAGAATAGCACTTCTGACAAGGATGTGTTGAGGATTAAATGGGCTCATGCATGAGACAGGCAGAACTTGACACATAGCGAGTGCTGGCAGTGACCTCCTGCTACTGTGCTCAGGCCAGCCCTTGTTTAAGACCTTCCCACTGCCTCTGGAGCATTGCTATGGTTTCTGAGACCCTGACTTTTTGGTGTCTGCTAAGTCTTGGCCCCGTCTCTCTCCCTGCTTCCCTCTGGTGACACTAAACGTGCCATACCTTCTCATCTTTCCTGCCAGTTGCTCCACCTGAAACCTGGCATCAGGTCCAGCACTGCCTTTTCCCAAATTTGGGCTGCCTGTGCTCCCCCTATCCATGCATGGATGACCCCGTACTGTACCGTCTGTGTCTGCCAGATAGCTCACATCTGTCCTACTCTCCTTGGTATCTGCAGAAGCACCAACAGTGGCTGGCACATAGTAGGTGCTAAATCAATGGTGGTTGGATGAATGCATGAACAAAGGACTAGTACCAGACAGATTACTGTGCCCACTGCATGACAAGGCCTGGGAAAGGGCTGAAAAGATGGTGGGGGATGGTCTGACACCAAGAGCCAGGCCCACAGCAAGCCCAGAACCCTGAGCTGCTGCAAAAATCACAGATCTCAGAGCCGGGCAGGGGCAGGGACTGGAGGTAATCTCCAGCAGGTGTCTCTGTTCCAAGCATGTCCCCTCCCACCAGCATCAGCCCCGGGGGCTGGGCCTGACTTACCTGACGACCCTTTGGTCCCCTCATGCCTGGTGGACCTCGAGATCCTGGAGGACCCTGACAGAAAGAGGAAAGGTTTGGCGAAGCCCCCTATTAAGGAAGTGTAGGGGGCTTCTTTCTCTCTACTCAATCCCACAGCCCTCAGACTGGCTGCTCAGGAGCGACCCAGCCCACTGTGTCTGTACTGAAGGACAGGAATGCCTGACCCGTTGGGAAAGCAGCCGTCAAGCTCCAGTCCTGGGCACAGCCCCTGCCTGGGGTTACATGGGGCTCAGCCTCAAGCATTCCTGGGAATCCGGCTACTGGGGAGAAGGCCCCCAGGAGAGCCACCTCCTCCTTCTTTCTCTCTAATCAATCAGAAGTTACGAGGGATGAAAGGCCTCTTCAAATTCCCATCCCCCTTCTTCTCCACATCAGCAAGGAGAATATGGCCACCAAGTTCTATCCTGTCCTCCCCACCCTGATGGCCAGTAGAGCCCTAAATACATCCCCTCAGAGCAGAGGAGGAGGGAGGACCTAGAACACAGCCCTGAGAGTGCTCCGATGGAGAGGGTCAGGAGGAGGGGGGCAGGATGGGGGAGGCACCGAGAAGGCGCAGGCTTGGCCCAGCTACCTGGTGTAAGAAGGAGCAGGGAGAGGCTGGGAGAGGGACAGGAAGGAGGGCAGCTCTGCTCGGAAATCTCCGCACCTGCCCAGGCCCAGGCACAGGGCAAGTACTCAGGCATCTGTTGAATGAGCAAGGGCCCCATGAGTGATGAGGAGGGTGGAGGGGAGGAAGGGAGCAGAGAAGGCAAAGAGCAGAAGCAGGCTGCCCTGCTGCCCAACTTCTCTGACAGACCTTGAGCAGTGACTCCCTCCACCAGCTCCACAGTGATGCTCAGGCTGGGCGTGCCTTTTAGAAGGCAGAGCCAGCCTCGTCCATCCCCCCTCCAAATACCAGGGAGAGGCCCAACCCCACTTGGGGCCTCAGGACAAACTCTTGCTGCTCCCATTTCTGTCGTCCCACAGGCTCGTGGTGCAAACCCAGCTGCTATCACCTGCTCATCTTCTGACACTGCTATGGAGGGGCTGAGTCCCAGGCTGATCCCTGTCAGGACAGCAGGCAGGGTGTGGCCACTGCTTGGCCCAATAAAAACAGAACTGCCTTCCAGATACTGGAGAACACAAACTGGGTAAGGAGGGACCACTTTACAGAGTGATCTCAGAGTACAGAAGGCATGCAACCCGCCACTGGGAAATTCCAAGAGCCAAGTGTCTGTGTCAGGCTGTAGAGTGCTCAGAAAAGCAGGCTGTCATACCAGAGAACCTGGGTTCAAATCCTGCCTCCACCACTATTCTTTGGGCCATGTTAGGCACAAAAACTCACTGGACCTCAGCTCATCAGCTATGAAAGTGGGTTATGGAGAAGATGAAATGACAAGGCAAGTCTTCAGTAAGAGGTAGCCACCTGCTCTCTCAAAGCGGCAGGATGTCAGGACAGGATGCTAAACCCAGCTCTGGCCACTGGAGGACCCTGCCCCCCCCCCAATACTGGGGATAATAACCTAGACTGACCTCAGTGGACTATAGGAGAACATGTTAAAGTGACTGGAATAGTGGGAAAATGCCAAGCAGCATCACCAGAAACGTCACTTTAATGGTAACAGACTTGCCAGTAATAATGGTAATGATCATCTCTAACAAATAGCTATCACCATTCACTGAGCACAGAGCACAGGCAGGCAGCTTGCTAGCACGAAGTCGTGCACTATACCCTTTCTCACAAGCTCACCGTCAAGGTACATGGTGCTGCCTTACAGACGAGGAGACTGAGGCTCAGAGGAGCTATGAAAGTTGGCAATAATCTCTCAGCTGGTAAGTGGGGGAGCCAGGATTTCACCCCCATGTGTCTGATCCTGAAGCCAGTGTTCTAGGACTCTGGGCTGGCCTACTTCTTTGGTGGCAGTAGAACAACGGGTTAGCCAGAAGTTAATAAAACCTGAGATCCAAGGGACCCGCCCCAAGCTGTAGTAGGGGAGAAAACACTTGCCCAAAGCAGAAAGTGACCGTCCAATTTCACAGATTCTGAGCCAACTCACTGAACAGGTGGAAGCGCTAAAGAAGCAGGGTGGAAGGAGTGGGGCCGGGGAGGTGGGATTCGGAGGAGGCCGGCACCTTCCTTCTCTGCACTGGCCTAAATGTCTTCACTATTTTCCCATCCCCCACTGGTCTTCCATTTTGTCCCAATGACTCCTTTCCAGGTTTTCCTCCTCCCCTGGGACAGATGGAGAGACTGAGGCACAGGGAGGCTGCGGTCCAGGGGCTCAGAAGGCAGAATTTGATGATGGACCCAAACCTCGTTGTTCTTCCTTTCAGCCCTACCCAGGCACTGCCTACACGGATGGGCTCCAGTCACTCCATCTCAGCCCACAGGGAAGGGGGCTGGGCAGAGGCCTTCAGACCGGGGCCTAGATGCCTGAATTCTGAGCTGGGCACTCCAGCCACCACGTGAGCCCCACCCAATAGTCGCTGGTCCTCTGACTGCCTGCCTCTACCCCCAACAGTCCCATGTGCACATCGCTAGACTCTCCAGTTCTGGGCCAGGCTTTTCCTCCTCCTCATGAACAGGGGAAAAAACACGTCTCCACGAGCCCAGAGTGCTCAGCTCTGTGGAACGTTCTATCGCTCAAAAGGATTGTGAGGCTGGACAGAGCCACCTGGCATTGGCATCATCTTCACTGAATGACGGTTACTTAGGCCCAGGCTTCTCACCCTTGGACCAGCCTCTTTATACCCCTCCTCAGCACCTAACATGGCTTGCCACATAGTAGGTGCTCAGTTACTCTGGAAGAATGTTTAGACTTGACACCCTGCTAGAAAGAGACAGGCTTAAGAGCAGGATCTCTTTCTTCCCACGTCTGTACCTCCAGGACTGAACCTATGCCCAGCACACAATCGGTGCATGAAATCCTTTGAGAACTGAGTTGGCCTTGCTTCCCTCGATGATGCAGAGCACTAGTCTAGGCGCACTTCCCTTGGGTTCAAACCTCTGGAGGCTCCTGGCCCTCCTCTTTGGACCCCAGGGAACTCCTCGGTGTAGCCTCGGCAGGGACCTGGGCTTTGCAGAAACTCAGGATCTGAGCCTGGGCTGGTCCCCTCTGCCCACACTCAGCAGTGGGCTCCCAGTCCTGGGCGCTGATCTGCACTGAACCAAGAGCCTTTCCCAGTTTCTATTGGAGCAGCAGAGAGGCCTGAAGCAAGGTCTACCTGCTCCAAATGTGAGCAACCCATCCCCCATTAACCTGGGGAGGGAGAAGGGCCCCTGAACATAGGTGCTCCAGCCACACCCATCCCCACCTTTTCTCACCACTCTACATCAAGATCACAGGAACAGCCCTACCCCCTTGGTTATCACAAGATACCCAGGACTCCTGGGTCCCTCAGCGTTCCCATCCCAGTGCCTGCTTCCTTACAGCGAACATCACTTATCCAGTTCTTTCTACTCTGCCTCCCATGCCAGAAAAAGAGCTCTGAGGGCAGGGTCTGCCTTTTGACTTCCTTCCCGCCGCGTCCCAGCTCCTGCACCTGCCTGGGCACTTAGTACTCAGTACTATGTATTTACTGAGTGAATGGACACAGTGCTAATGACTGAGGTGCTCCCCAGGGAGGAGCATCACTGTGTAAGGAACACTAGCCCCGGTTTCATTTAACCCACGCAATCGCGCTGTTCTGACCGTGATTATTTTCTCTTTCTCAGACAAGCAACATTCAGGCTCAGAGGAGTTCGATGACGAGCTGGGACTCAAACCAAGGTCTGTGCGATTCTTATTTGACAGTGTATTTGAACTCAGGGAACAGGAGTCTTTCCTTACCGGGGGTCCAGGCTCTCCAGGGGTCCCCACATCACCAGGCGTTCCAGGATGACCCTGGCAAGAGAGAGACAGAGAGAAGGCGGGAGGCGTCAGCTCTGGAGGGTCCTCTTCCTCCTCCAGTTCCACTGCAGCTACTCCCGTGGGTAGCATGAGCGGCCCAAGTCACATGCACCTCTAGTTGTCATATTCTGCTTGAGGGTGACAACTGGCCTCTCCAGAGGCCCAAAGTGGGGCAGGAGACTGCCCAAGGCCTCTGGAGAGGCCCCTGTCTGGCTCATGGCCACATTGACCAGGTAGAGATCTGGAATGTCACTGAGTGGAAACCAAGACCTCCAGGGAGGCCTGGGAAGCCTCCGAGCCCCACCCTGCTTCCTTAGCGCGTCCACCTGTTCAGTGAGTTGGCTCAGAATTTGTGAAATTGGATGGTCACTTTCTGCTTTTGGCAAATGTCTTCTCCCCTACTACAGCTTGGGGCGGGTCCCTTGGATCTCAGGCTTTAGAACTTCTGGGGCTGCTCAGCCCCAGCCCAGATCACCCAGAGAAAGGGTCAGCCCCTCATCCTGAACACCTGGGGTACACGGTGGCCAAGGAGAACAGAGTGTCACCCCAGGAGCCACAGAGGAAGGCAAAAGGATGCAGACTTACTCCTTACCATCGTCCCCTTGGGTCCGGGTGCGCCTGGGGGTCCCATCATGCCGCGATCACCCTGTGATGGAGAAAGCAAAGCAGGGAAGTCACAGCTATGGCTGTGGGGGGCTCTGTGGTAGGGATGTGCAGAGGACCATCCAGAGGCTCAAAGCGGGGCAGGAAACTGCCCAAGGCCTCTGGAGAGGCCCCTGTCTGGCTCATGGCCACATTGCCCAGGTATAGATCTGGAATTTCACTGAGTGGAAACCAAGACCTCTAGGGAGGCCTGGGACGCCTCAGCACTCCCTGCAGGTTGATGTGCAAGGACATGGCCCCTCCAAGCTTGGTCCTGTTAAGGATGTGCTAATGCCACTATTCCTTTGTGCCTGGTCTACCCGTTCCTCTTTGGACTTGGAATCCCCTGGACAGAATTTGCTAAGACAGAAATGGCAAAAGAAGGTATTTCCTTTACTCTCCTTGCCCCCTATTCAAACTACAAAAGATTTGGGAGAATCATAGAATAAATTCATTTCTTCTCAACCAACGCAGACTAGGCAGAGATGACGAGTGTAGTAGACAGGGCTTGGCCGAAAGGCAGGGCTCTGAGTTCAAATCTTGGCTCTGTTTTGGGGAGGCCCTGTTTCTTATGTCTGCCTTAGCCGGCCAATATTCATTGAGCACCTATTACATTCCGGGCACCATATGCCAGACCCTGAATCTACCATGGTGAGCAGACATAGACAGATGGTCTCCCTTGGAACAAGAAGATCTGAGTGTTGGAGGGGAGATCCAAGCCAGGGCAACTGCCCAGAGGGAGGGGCTCACAGCACTAAGGCATTGTCACAGCACTAAGGCATTATAAGAGCAATGTGACCCGCCTGGGTGCAGGAGTGGTCAGGGAAAGCCTCCCTCCTGAAGTTTGCTTGAACTAAGGGCTGAAGGAAATTAAGAGTTAGCTAGGCAAAAAGGGTGGAGGTGGGTGGGAGAGGGAAGAGTGTATATGGCCAAGGGAATGGTCTGGGCAATAGTTTGTACATGAGGAGGGACATGGGACACTTGAGCAACAAAAGGCCAGAGTCAGCTTTGACGCTGTACTGTAGTTATGTAAGATGTTACCACTGGAGGAAGAAGCGTGAGTGTGGGACCTTTCTGTAGTATTTGCTGCAACTTCTTGTGAATCTGTAATTATTTCAAAATAAAAAGTAAATTTAAAAAGAGGAGGAGGAGGGGAAGGAGAAGGAGGACGAGGAGGAGAGAAAGGCAGAGGCCAGAGGGTCTGGGACACAGAGAGTGATGAAGAGTGATGCCAAGATCGGCCTGGAAAGGTAGGTGGGGCCGTATAGGGGTGGATTCTTCCTCTCTCTGGACCTCAGTTTCTCCATCTAGCCCATGGGAATCGCATTGGCTCTCCCAGACTGCCCTCTATGGGGAAATGAGAAGGCACAGCTGTTTCTAAGCTGGAGCCAAGAGGAGACAGTGTGTCAGTGGACAAAGTGTGCCCTTTGGTAAAGAACCTGGTTCAAATCCCAGCTCCGCCACTCACTGTCTGGGTGACCTTGAGCAAGCAGCCTCCCCTGTCTGAGCCTCTGTTATCTCATCTGCAAGACAGCTGCTCAGAGGGCTAACACGCAGCTAAGGAAACATTCCTCCTTCATCTTTTTAAAAGATGGGTATTCCCTCCCCTCTATTGTTTGCCCCTGTGCAGAGCCCAAGGGTAGCATGAGGGGCCAAGTCACATGCACCACTAGTTGTCATATTCTGCTTGAGGGTGACAACTGGAAGGCCTTGGGAGGCCCGAGGGATGACAGGAAAGATGGCAATGGTCCCTTGGAGGTCCCAGGTGCTGGGTCAGGAGAAAGACTAGGGCAGGGTGATCTTGAAATACCCAGGTCAACAGGCCCCTTCACCTTTTAAAAATTTAGACACCCAAGCTCTACTCGTTTGTCATCTTCCTCCGGTACAGCTTACCTTTTCTCCCACGATTCCTGGCTCCCCGACCAGACCAATGAATCCCATAAGTCCCTACGAGACACATTTGCAAAAGAGGATACACGTGAATTCGGGATGTGCTGAGTTTCAAGGCAACTCTCTGCATTTCCCTTCCTCTGAGCTCAAGCTCCCAGGGGTCTCCTGCGCAGTGCCTGGTAATCCGACCAGCTGCCACTGAGGAGAGCACTGCCTCTCTCCGGGCACCGTCCTGACTTCCCTCACTCCACCAGATGGTTCTGATTTGGGAGCCAAGCGGTGGGGCCGCTGCCAACATCCCTGGGAGCGCCACACATTCTTCCCCCGCCAGAAGCAGGCTGGGAGGCTGCCACATTTGGAGAGCTGGGGTGTGGGGGGGTTGGCCCTTAAGCTGTGCTGGGAAGAGGCCATCTGTCCCCATCTTTCGGGGCTCTGGGTCTGTTTCAAAGAGAGAAACAAACCTGCTGGCTGGGATAGAAATACTGTAACAGTCTCCGCCAAGGGCTCTTTACTGTCTTCTGAAAAGCCTTACTCACCTCTGAGAGTGCGTGCGCACACACACACACACACACACATACACACAGTGGCTCCTGTTGCTCTTTTTAACTCCACTGGGTGATAACTTGCCTCTGTGTTCCAGGGGGTTCTTCTAGGTGGCTGAACGGGCTCACATACACAGTGAGAGTGAATAGCTTAGAATGGTCACCCAGGAAGGTAGATCAATTTCTCATGTGGGTCCCACCCACTTCCATGCTAAGGAAATTGGCAAGCAGGGCAAGGGGGTCTTGTGAGGCTCAGGAGTGCAAAAAGCGGCTTTGGAACAACCCAGATTTGCAGCTAAGAAATTCAGGGAGAATTAGGAAAGACTGAAGGATGAGTGGATTTGTTCTATACAATCTGCTCCCTTGTTCCCCAAACTCTGGCTAGACCGAAACAGGATCTTGGGTCAGTAACAGACCAAAAGTTGCACACTCGGGCAGCAAAGCTGGCCCAAGTGTCAGTCAACTAGGGTAAGAGGGGACCCCCCCCCAATTCTCAAGGGTTAACCCACAGTGCTTTATCCAAAGACAGATTTAAAGTGGCAACTTCCTTCTGCAGCCTGAGATGTGATCTGCGTGGCTCTAAAGCCCATACATTTCAAGGCCTCCAAATCCTGTAGCTGCGAACAGGACCCAGGTCTCCCAGCCATCCCAGCATCATTGCCATACACTGTGGGGGGAAGGGGGACATGCTTGCCATTGGTTCCTTGGACCCAGGGACCCTACCACAGTGAAGTGCAAGGTGACAGAGGGTTGAGGTACAAGGTCATGGCTAGCATGTTATAGAAAATAACCAAGTATTTAACTTCTGCAACAGCTTAATTAGAAAAAATTAACAAGAGAATTTGCAAAGTGATGGTAATATTAATAACAACAGGAAATACTCAGCCCTTCCTATTTGCAAAGCCCCCCCCCCACCCCCCCCACCCCTGTTCCTGGCACTTTATCTACGTCATTGTCATTCAGTCTTCAGGTGTCTCCCACCCTCACCTGCAGAATGGGAGACAATAGAGTCCGTCCCTACCTCTATGTTGTTCTGAGTATTTGAGATAAGACAGGCGTATCTAGCCCCATAAAGTCAGTTCTCTTCCTATCCCATCCTCATTTATCTTAAAAGGGCATAAGACAAGGCAAAGGCCTGAGCTTCCCACAGGGAGCAGTCAGATATCCAGAGATGTTAAATGAAGGGAATAAAAACTGCTCTGTTAGAAAGCCCCTGCCTGACTGGCCCAGAAAACAAAAATTTCACAGCTCCTTTAAATTTATGAGTTGTCATGTCCTGGAAGGCAGGCAGGTCCTAAACCTCAAACAAGAAGCCAAACAGGACCCTAATGAATAAGGGCTTTACATTAAGTGCCCCGTTCCCCCAGCCGCCACCCTTGGGACCCCCCCCCCCCCCGGGCACTGTCCCGGAACATCCTGGCAGGCCTGTGGCTGTTGGTGGACAGGGATGAGGCTGGCCCAGGGCTTCCACCTGGCAGGCATGGTGGAAAAACAGCTCTGACAGCCGTGGGCACGGCTGGCTCCATGCAGGCTGGTCAGAGGGCACAGGCAGGAGGCAGCGCCATTGCCTACAGTGGGCACTGCACAAGCAGGTCCTGAGTCCCTGGTTTGGAAGAGGTGGGCCTGTCCCCACATTGCTTACGGATAAAGGGCCTTCGTCTGCGGTGGGAGTTTTGCTTCCTCTCTCCCTCCTTTGTCTCTTATAACATTCTGCTAATCACTGGGCAACCACTAAGAACAAGATAGCTGTGGGTCCTCAGCTGGATCAGACGACCCAGGGTTAAGTGTTGACTTGCCCTGGACAGAGCTGCTTGAAGACAGGACCCATGCCTTATCCCCAGCACCTAGGACAGGGCCTGGCAGGCAGTCTATGTTCTTTTAGATAAACGCCAGGTGCTCAGAAGGGCAAAGAGTTTCTCAGACCTAAGGGCAGGTGTGGGAATGCAGCCCTGTCATCTTGTCTCTGATGATGATGCTACTGCCTGTGAGTCCTTGGGTGAGTGACATAACTTCTCAGAGACTCAGTTTTCCACAAAACGGGAATGATATTACTTATTGCCCTAGGGCTGATGGGGAGAATTCAGGTGACTGTGTACACCATGTTCGGCATACAGCCTGGGATCGAACAAGTAACCAGCAAGTGTACTGTTCCTAGGATTATAAGGAGGTCCTGTGGCCTGAGTGTCAGTACTCTTTGCAAGGGATTCTCTGATTCTGTGGTGGACAGAAAATGCCCACCCTTTCACTATGACCATAGGGGAGGGACTAGGGAATAGCCAGCGTGGTGCCCAAGTATGCCTTATAGCAGCCGCAGGGTCCCAGCTCTGTCTCTCTTTCTGGTCCAAGCTACCTGGGCCATAGTGGGGTGCCCCAGGCAGGTTCCCTCCCCTGCTGGCCCCAACTCTGTCACTGTCACATTTGGTCACACTCTTCTCCTCTGTGAATGCCAGGTTGCCAAGGTGGACTAGAATCCAGGGATATTTAACCTAGGGTCTGTCATGTGCTAAGGGTGGATTTCACATCCATGAACTTGAATGGAAAAAATTACAACTCTTATTTTTATGACTTTCTAACAGAAATTTAGCATTTCCATCAAATACGAGTGTAGGCAACAAAAATGCGTGTCCCATGTACTGAAAGTGACATCTCACATTACAGCATTGCTGCAGAAAGTGACATGTTACATTATAGCATTGCTGCAGAGATCTCAAAATACGCTGGTCACCACTTCAAAACTGAGGTGGTTCTTAGACCCACTGCTAGATTGCATTATTTAATGCATTAATAACATAGCATATATGTATATATATCACATTTTAATGTATTTTTGTAATTATATTTTGGCATAACTGGTTTCCTTTATAATCTTTTATTTTTTTATTTTATACATTTAAAAACTCTATTCTCAGGCTGGGCATGGTGGCTCATGCCTACAATCCTAGCACTTTGGGAGGCTGAGGAGGGAGGATGGCTTGAGCTCAGGAGTTTGAGACCAGCTTGAGCAAGAAAGAGCAAGACCCTGTCTCTGCAAAAATTAGAAATATTAGCTGAGCTTGGTGGCACGTGCCTGTAATCCCATCCCAGCTATGCAGGAGGCTGAGGCAGGAAGATTACTTGAGCCCAGAAGGTAGAGGCTGATGTGAACTATGATGACGCCACTGCACTCTAGCTGGGGTAACAAATTGAGATGCTGTCTCAATGACACAATAAAAACTCTATTCTGAGAAGGAGGTCCACACTAGGCTGGTGGTAAAAGAAATCCAAAGCACAAAAAGTGGTTAGGGTCCTTGGATACAGTGATTTCCAAGGACCCTTTGTGTCCTGACCAGTCTAGCATTCTGAGTATCTATTTCCCCAAGGGCCCTATCATTAGCATAACTATGAAATTGAATTTGCTGATCATATTGCCTTTTTTTCCCTCCCAATCAGGAAATACATCCAGGCCGCGGCAGCCTTTCCAAACTCCTGGGCTTCCCACAGAATGCGCTCGGATGACACTGGCAAGATTTCAAAAATCCAGGCCTCCTCCTGCTTTAATTCCTTTCTTCCCCCAACAGATGTTGCAGGCCTGGTGAGGAAGCCCATCGTGTGCGGCTCTCACGCCACTGATGGTACTTCTCTGCGCAGCCAGATCCTGCTGGGTCCCCGCATTGCTCCTCCTTCCTGCTTGAGGAAGCCCCTTCCAGGGTTCTCAGGGTAAGTTCTGTATTTAAAGGAGGGGAGGAGATTGCTACCTTTCCTTCTCCAAGCCCACAGACTAAGCTTTCAGGAGGGGTGAGGGCTGAAGAGGAAGGATGAAAGTTTTCTGTCTGCCCAGAGCTGAGAGCTGAAATCTGGACTTTAATAATTGAAGGTCACCAAACCTCCTTTTAAATGACTAGTTGCAACCTCCTCTCTTCTTCAGACCTTGGCCTCACTTCCCAACCAGCCAGAGCCACTGATTTGAATTTCATTTTCTTTATAATTTAAGGATGCCTGGCACGTGGTTACCCTTCTCTGGCCTTTGCTCCCTGCTCTATCAACACAGAGCAAGGAGTGTGAAGGGCTCCTCTGGTTTAACGTCCTGGGAGCAAAGTCACATAACCGTTGTGGGCAAATGCACCAAGAACATCTGTAGAGTCCAGCCTTGGGGAGTGGCCATGGTGACTATAATTCCCAACTTTCTCGTTCAGAGCCCTTGCCTGAGCGTCACCATCCACATCAATGGCAGGGGAGCAAAGCTACTTCTGGAGTTGTTCTGAGAATGACATTAGGTGGTGGTTGTAGGACACTTAGCACAGGACTTGGTACAGAGTAAACGGAGCCACTGTGTCCAGAGACCACTAATAAGTTACCTGCTCGCCCACGGGCCCTGGCCGTCCAGGATCTCCTGGTTCTCCCTGCAAAGAAACAGAAATGGATGGATTGGGATGGAGCTGAGTGTTTAAGTCTCTCAGGGAACTCTCTAGCTACTGGCCTTATTCGCCATCGGTGGGTATAAGCCAGAAGCCTTATCTCTGGAGTCTGGGCCTTAAGACCCCAATCAAACCGCAGGGACAAAGGGGCACTGGGAGAGAAACGACAGCTCCAGACATAACTCTAGTCATCCATTCCCTGGGTGGCTCTTGGCAAATTATTCAGCACCATGATGTACACAAGTCCTTCAATGACATATAGCATTTTGTGGAGGTGGAAGAAGCCCAGAGAGATGAAGTGACCTACCCGAGCTTACACCTCAAGTGAGAGGCAGGGCTACAACTGGAACCTGGGTCTGCCTGGCTGAAATGCCCCCAACCACCATATCAGGAGGCCCCTACTGCAAGAAAAGCAGGGAACTGGAGAGCCAGGGCACCTAGGCCCTAGACCTCGACTTACCAGAGCTCTGCTACCAGCTCATGGGGGACCTTGGAGGGTCTCATCTCTGCTCTCCTCAGCTATACACAAGGGAATTTGTCACGGCCATTGCCTGCATTCATATTTGGTAGCCTATCATGGCCCTAACCGCCAGTTCTGTCCCCTGCTGGGGTAACTCCTGCTCCTTGGCAGCCACAGCTGCACTGGTTTCCCCACAGCAGACCCGTGGGATAAATTCACCCTACTAGGTCAGCGCTCCCACCACAGAAACCTAGCTGGTATCTGAGGGAGAGGGGCTGAGACCTCAGAGGGCAGGAGCTAGGCTCAGACGAGCCAGGAGTTTGGCTCACAGATGGATGTGGCTCACCACTGTCCCGGCTAGAGTCTCATCCTCCTCTTAAACTCCTCAGACTTCATGCTGATGGACACTAGACAGGCCAGGACAGATAAGTGGGCCATTCCCCTGAGGGAGGGAGACCACGACCTAGGGTCCTGCTGGCCCTGCCCCAATCTGCTATGAGTTTGCCCATCTGTGAATTTGACCCAACATCATTCTCACAGAACGGGTAGGACAATCCAACCCTCAGGGGGCACCTATGAGTCAAGGATCATGACTCTGCTGTCCTGGGCCAGTCCTTGTTAGATAACTTTTAAAAAAAGACTTGTTAACAAATGTAATACCTATTCATTGTCCACAATGAGGAAAATACAGATGCCCAGAGAAGGAAATGAAAATCCCCTATTAGGGGTTATCAGAGATAACCCCTGACAACTGTCCAGCCTCTGCCCTGTGCATACAGCAACAGGTGCAGCCTGGTCCCTACAACAGGCTCATGATTTAACATTCTGTCTCATAACCTGCTTCCCAACACCCCACCCACCCCCACACAGGCATCTTTCCATAATGCCATCTTATGTGACTGCACTGTATCCCATTACTGGAACAATTCCCCACTGTTGTACACATAGGTTATGTTCATTTCTTAGGTCCATTTTCCATACTTCATGATAAATGAGACCAATTTTTCCCCATTTTCCCCGCTGGCCAGGGGATTGAGAACTTTTTCTGGAGCCCACATTTTAGACCTCCCCCCTTTCCTCTTGTCCCCAGCTATTCCTAGGTCCCCTCACCTTGGCACCATCCATGCCGGGCCTCCCAGGGAATCCCTTCCTGCCAGGCTGACCCTGCAACAGAGAGAGAGGTGAGTGGGAGAAGCTGGGTAGGAGTGTCCATGGCTGCAGAGAGCCCCTACACCCCAGGAGGGCAGGATGTAGAGACCAGATGCCATCAGGGCATCTGGAACACAAGAAGGGTCCAGCTATCCAAGAAGCTATCCTGGAACACAAGAAGGGTCCAGCTGAGTGACCTCTGAGAAGCCTCCTCTCCCCAGGCTGGTCTGTTCATTGTAAATGGGGATGATGACACCTGCCTTCAGGGAGTGAGGAGGTGAAAGGACTTGGAGGAATGTCAGAGTCCAGGGGAATAGAGTTTAAGCTAGTGGTCCTCCACGTGTGGGCCTTTCCAAGCTATTTTCATAATAACAATAAGATGTCTTTTGTCACCCTCATTCTCCTTAGCATAAGTGGAGTTTCCAGAGCTGCATGACATGTGGTATTGCCTGCCTCCTGGACGCAGAAGCAAATCTGAGAATCCAGCTGACTCACATTAAGCCAGACATTAAAGAGATTTGCAAAAATGACAAAGCAATGCCACTCTTTCCCCTCACTTAACTCAATTTGGAAAAATACAGCGATTTTTCATAAAAACATCTGTATTAACATGAAATGGGTTTATTATTAATTTTCGATGAATTAATAAACATATCTAAAGTTTCTTGGTTTTAATTACAAATATCAGTAGATGTAAGCCACCCGAACAAATGCTCTTTGGGTCCTCAATCATTTTTAGGAGTGTAAAGAGGTCCTGATGCCAAAAACTCACGAACTGCTAGTTTATGCAATTGCAGGGATAAAGGTGGGGTGTGTGTGGAACAAGTGAATTCTGCAAGGCTGTTGGGAGCAGTGGAGAGAACTCCAACTGCGGTTCCCAGCAAGGCATCCCCACTTCCTGGCTGTGAGACACCAACTGGGCGCTCATGTGCCTCCTCTCCAACAAAACCAGGAAAAGAAGCGCTTCTCTCATGGGAGAACCGACAGAGAAAATGGATACTTAGCAAGTGGGCAGTGACATGGGTTCTCTCCTCTAGGGTCTGTTCTCATCCTCTCTGGCTGGCCCAAGGCCCTCACTGATGACGTCTTTCTAGAGCATTGGCCAGATACTGCCCAGTCTGTGCGCAACTGATTCAGGTGCAACAGATCCCACCTCCCCCAAGCCAGGGACACTCACCTCCAAGCCAGGGGCCCCTGCTGGCCCCATGGGTCCCTCATCTCCCTAGAGTGGGGAGACATGAGAGAGGAAAAAAGGAGAAAGTTAATCCAGTGGGACTTTTGGAGAACCTGTCCTATAAGGAGGGAAAGGAGTGGATAGGGGAGAATCCTCCTGGACAGAGAATGGAGGACCTGGCTGTCTCCATCAGTCATGGCCTCAAGGCCAGGTCACATGTGAATGAGGACCCCTGGGATCATGGCAGTCCTTAGCAGGGGGGTTATACCCCACATGCACTGTGAGAAACGGAGCTGTGGACTGCAGCTCAAAGATAGGGGCTCTATTTTGAGTTCCACCATGGACTTACTGGCAGACCTCAGCCTGCTGTGCCTCTGTGCCCCCAGAGTGCAGAAGATTATTCTAGAGCTTGGTAATGAATCTTAGTTGACTCCTGGAGAACAGCGAAGATGCCTTATTCTTTTTGGCAGGCACCCCCTCACCTGCCCCAAACATCACTTAGGATGGGGCAGAGTCTGGCAGACGTTCGGTGAACAAATGAGTGAGTGAATGATCAATCAATGAAGACGTGAGAAGTGGCAGGCCCATGAAGGGCTGGGTTTACGTGAGTGTAATGTGAGTACAGACAGAAGCATGTGGCTGGTGCTGTCTCTTCTCTCTCTCCCCCCCTTCCTACCTCTGGCTCTTAGGACTCTCCTGACTCCCCTCCCTTCTTTCCCCGCCCCCTTCCAGCTCAGGCAGCCTCCAAACTGGCCCCTTGTAGCGCTGGGCCTGACCAAAGGGCTCCCTCCAGAGCTGCCCCCTCCCCGAACTCCTCTCCCCAGCTTTCAGGAAAACAGAACTACATGGCGGCTCCCAGAGCCAGTTTTGGGACCCCGCCAGCCCTAGAGCCAGCCCTGATCTATGTCAGCTGGGTGCCTGTCTGTGGCTGTGGTGAGTCTGTACCTCCTACACCCTTACTCAGAGCTTTGTATCATGGGGGCCTGGGACAGGGACTCATGCACAGGGCGAAACTAGGGACCCACCCATGCAATGCCCACCTGGTGCTCTAACAGGCCCACAGAGACCCTTTCCAGCCTCCTTCATCAAGTGCAAGTAAATAAGCAAATTTTTACTTTGCCACTTACTAGCTGTACAAGTCAGGCAATTCTCTGGGATGCCTCAGGCAGCTCCCAGGAGCACAGAAGTGAACTGCACAGGACCTGTGTCATGGCTTTGGCTCAAGTAGACCTGGGTTTGCATCGTGGCCCTGCCTGCTACTAACTATGGGCACGACAGAGTTTCTTGACCTCTCTGGGTCTCAGTGGGCTCACCTGTAAAAGGGAGCTGACAGTTCCTACCCTCCCATCAATGCCCAGATAAACGAAGCCACTATGAGCAGCAGCAGCAGCCCTGGGAAAGACAACCTCAGGGCAGAGCAGATCCCTGGAAAAGTCACATGGCAGAGCTGCAGAGGATGATCTGGAGGGCAAGTGTGAGTTGGCCCTAGTCCCCAGGGCAGGACAGACTGGGGGCTGTGGTCAGGCAGGGGTGGGGTGGTGGGTACAGGCAAGGGGCAAAGCCAGGTGGTCTCACCTCAGGCCCTAGCTGCCCACAGGGTCCCGGCAGGCCTCGAGCTCCAGGCTTACCCTGGAGAGAAAGGAACAAAGTGGGGTCTCAGAGCCGACACCTCTATCTTCATTGTGGGCTGGCTAGATAACCCCTACTTTCAAGCCAAATAGCCGGCCCTGGAGGCTTGTAGCTTCTGCACAGCTGTTTACTTCTCCAGCAGGAGCTGCTGTGGACAGGGACTCACCTTCATGCCTTCTGGGCCATTGTCCCCAGGGGGGCCAATGTCTCCTGGGAATCCCTGCGAGGAAGCAGAGAGCAGGGTCACCGGTGGGGGCTGTGCTATAGGCCTGGGTCTTGGAGGGGGTCTGACCTGTGTTTCCATCCCATCCTGCTGGGATAAGACCCTGGCCAGGGCAGTTAGCCACCTGGATCCTGCGATCTTTAATTCTAAAACAGGGACTGGTCGTGGTTCCAGCCCTAACAATTCAGAGCTGCTGAGAGAACAAATGAGACTGTACAGGAAAGCATTAAGGTCATCACGTGCAAGGTCACACACAAGGTCAACTGACCCAGAATTTCCCAAGGCCTTTGCTGCCACAGGTTCAAAGCTATGTCCTGGAATATGGCTTCCAGAACCAGCTACGTCCCGCTCTGCAAAGTCCTGTCCTTTGACTGCAGTGACCCTACAGACAGGATTGTGTTTTGGGTTTGCTGTGACTTTGAAAGCATTGGAAAGTTCTGATTTAATTGACCTCAGGTCCTCCTGTCAGAAGCTGAAATCCCTGCTGCATCCTGGCCAGGTGAGTTGGACTCTGCCGTGCGTCAACCATGGAGGCCACTGCTCCCCGAGGAGACCTGTGTCACGGGATGTATGTACAGTAGAAGGGTCTTCCTGCAAGGAGCAGAATCACCCCCCTTCCTCCTCACCCTCATGCTGCCCCCCAGGATTCCACAAAGCACAGGAGCTCTCTCTCCCCACAAGGGTCTTTACATGATTTGGAGGCCAGATACCTAGTTCCCAAAGGCTTGTCCTTCTCTTGTCACTTCAGGGGCTTCTAGTCAGGACCCAGGGCATCTCAACCTGGCTGCCTCTAGTCATGCAGTGTCCCTTGTTACTGATCACCAGGACCCCATGCTTCTCTGGGTGTGCATCACCAGCACAAGTCAGTACGGGAACATCCCCTTCCTTGTTTTAGGTGTAATACCTGTTAATTAGCCTAGAACCCCATTAACCTTGGAGGCAGCCCCGCTATTCCTCCAGTTTCCTGCCTGCTAGAAATCAAATCCCTTTTTAATAAATCCTTATGACCAAAATGCACCTTCCCACTTTATTGCCATAAGCTGGCTTTTTTCCTTCCTATCTCTTTTATCCTTCTAGTAACTCCTGTTAAACTTTGGCTCAAAGACCTTCTCACCTTTCTCATTGCCAGAGGCAAGAATGGTCCTGAATTTGGAACTAACACTGGAAGCCGAAGCTTATGTCTTTTTTCTTAAAATAAGAGGCTCAAAATCCCATCCTGCCACCCACTCACTGTGTGACCTCAGGCAAGTTTCTTAGCCTCTCTGGACCTCCGCTTCATCACCCATAAAATGGTGACCGGGACACCCAACCTACAATGCTGTGCTGAAACTTAAATGGAACAATGCAAGCACAGCACTCAGTTTGGAGCCTGGCACCTTGTAAGTGCTCAATAAACATCTGCATCCGAAGGCTTCTGGGTCTTGTGTCCTGGGAAAAGAAGTCTGCCTGGGGTGGCCCATCTCCAGTGAGAACTTGGCAATCAGGATGCTAAGCAAAACCTCCTGCTCCCGTGCATCTTAGAGGCCCCACTGAAGAGTGAAAAAGATAATGCACCCAGGTGCTGGAGAGCTGGAGTCCCTCCCCATGGCCTCTGGTTGAGCAAGCAAAGAAACAGGGAAGGCGCTGACGTACTCAGCAGCTTCCATCTTCAGCAGAGCCACCTCCCAGTCACAGAGGCGGCCAATCAAAACAGAACACAAAGCGGGAGAGGCAAAGTCTTGATTTGTCCAGGGACCCAGCAGAGGGCCAAAGTAGACCGCATTTGCTACTATGTAGCAGAGGGATGCTGAGGAAGCCACTCTGCTGCCCTGTGACTCAGTTTCCTTATCTGTAAAACAATGACAGTCACCTCTCTCTCCCGTGGTCGTGGTAGCAACTCAGCAAGTTCTCATCTCAAAGACACTAAACAGCATCCTGGCACCAGTAGGTGCCTAATAAATGCGAGGGAGTGCTTTCTACCCTTCCTGGCCAGACTGCTGGGAAAGTCTTTTTCCACAGTGACCAGAGGAGGGAATCAGGGCCACAAAGAGGCCAAGTGCATTTGTCTAAAGATAGGACTGTGTCCCAGCCAAAGTCAACACAGTGGAAAGTCAGAACTTGTAGCTTTTAGGAAGCATTCCCTCAGCCATCCAGGCAATGCCACGAGTGATCTCTGGAAAGGTCTGGAGAACCCGCAAAGCCAAACTTTTATCTTGGATACAGAGACTTCATGATGAGGGAGGCCCAAGGCCAGTGCTGGTGACCCTGAGCCTAACAACAGCCCTGGCTCCTGCTTAGCCCAGTTCTCTAGACACCAGGACAAGAGAAGGGGGCCAGGAAGAACTTAGCCAGCTTGCTGCATGCTGTTGTATATGAATTCCAAGTCGATCATTCAGGTTTAGCCTACCTGCGCTTATGATCATAGGCCTCTCCTTACTCGGCTAGAGTTATTATATTATTTTCTAGATCTGTCTTGTCCTTCATTACGTGTCATTCTTTAAAAAATGAGATTTTTGCATTTACTTCCTGCCCCCCATACCTGGAAGCTCTGATCCCTGAACCTTTCCCAAGCATCTGTGAGCAGTTAGGAAGGTCCCAGGGTTAGACAGAGAGTCTGAGAGAGGAGAATGCGGCAGCTTCACCACGGGGTCACCCTCCATTATGGGGTCCCCCTCTGTCATAGGGTCCACTCTCCATCATAGGGTCCCCTCTCTGTCATGGGGCACAGAGGGCTCTCCTGATGGGCAAGAACTTTGAGGCCAGTGTTTTGTCTCCTCTGCCTTTGGGTGCCCATGGGTAATACAGGAAAAGCAGAAGCAAAAAGAAAAGATTGATCATCTAGGAATTTCTACTTTGCCTCATTTCTCACTTGCTGCATGACCTCAAGCAAGTCCTTCTCCATCTCTGGGCCTCAGCTTCCTAAAGACAACCACCAGTCCCAGCTGTAGCCAGAAAGAGAAATGGAGCATCACATACCTCGGGTCCAGGGGGCCCAGGAAACCCAAGAGATCCTTTGTCTCCAACTTTGCCCTGTGGAAGAGGAGAGGGTTGGGGGGAGGCAGGGCTAAGCAAGGGCCTGCTTTTCCACCTGACCTTCCACCACCCCTTGTGTTATCCCTCCCGCTGTGGGTGGCTGGAAAGTTCAGAAGCATACGAATAAAATCTGTCTAAACAACCAGAAAGAGCTATTGTTCAAACGCAGCCTCCTACACTTACTGGCCATGGGACCCTGGAAAGTCACTTCATCTTTCAGAATCTTAGCTTTCCCCATCTGTAAAAAACCCGGGAGCTATAATAATTCTCTAACTCCTGGGGTTGTTGGCAGCCTTCAAAGAGACTCAGTACACAAAGGGTCTGAGGCACAGTAGCACTTCCTAAATGACGCCCCCTGCTGCTACTGATAACATTGCTATTGTTTACCAGGCATCAGGAGCCCCAGACTCCCAACAGAGCGTGCTAAGTGAAGGAGTCCTGTCTGTGACTCTGGGCCTGAGAGTCCTCATCTATAAAATGGGCAAATCGCCATTCTTGCCCTGCTCTGCTTGGCCCCCAAGGCTGTTGCAGGAAAAAATGAGACCCTGGTTATGTAGGTATTATAGCCACATTCCATGACCAATTGGAGACAGTGAGTTTGGGGGATGCCGGAAAAGGTACTTACCAGAGGCCCTGGCTTCCCCCGTGCACCAGGGAACCCTGGCAACCCCTGGCTCCCCTGGAAGAGACCCAGAGCAGGCCAGGGTTAGTAAGGAACATAAACAGTAAGGAACAGCAGCCTGGGCCTCCTGCTGGACAATCTCCATGGCAGGCTCCGGCTTCGATCACACCTGTCTGGCACTCCTATACTCCAGGCCCCAGAAATGCTAAAGGGAAAAGCAGTTCCTGTCCTCTCCAGAAACCAAGGACCCTGGGTCTGCAAACAGGTTCTGTATCATCCTTTACATCCAGGGGGCTCTGAGACTGGGCTCAGCAGAGGCAGCCAAGCCTACATGGGCCACAGCCCAGAGACACTGAAGCTGGGTCAGGATAGGCCAGTGAGGAGGGAGGGAAGAGGAAGGGAGAGCCAGCCAACATCTGGGCCTGTTGACTGGTAGAGAAATGTCCAGATGTGGCCACATGGTACAGGCAAAGAGAGGCAGGTCTTAGTAGCCCACAGCAGAGGCCTGGAAGTCAAGGTCACCTCAGTTCGCCTCCTTAGTCAGTCAGTCACCCCTTCCCTCCCTCAGCAAACTTATCCCAAATATTCACTATTAAATGCAGGACCCTGAGCCGGGCTCCTGCAGGGGAGTCTGGGGCCCTGACCTCAGGAAACCCACTGTTTGGCAGGGGGCTGAGCCCAGGTAAGTTCTCTAAAGACAGGGAGGGGAGAAAGGTGACACACGAGTGGGGGGCAGATCTGCTGCTCTGGATGCTTAGAGAGGGAAGCAACCACCTTCTGAGCAGGTGGGAAAAGTGGTCCCTGAGCAGGGCTGTATGGAGAGGCTGAGTGGAGGGTGTTCTAGGAGGGGGGGCAGTGGTGCCAAGGCCCAAGGCACAGTAGGCACTTCAGGGGGCTTGCAGCACAGAGCTATAAGGGAGGGGCAGCAGAGTATCAGAGACACCCACTCTCTGGGGTCCTGAACACTTGGGTGCAATTAGCCTGGGGGCAATAGGGAGCCATGATGGTGTGTGAGCACAGAGCAGAGATGCGCCCTCTAGTGAGGAAGACAAAGGGAAGGCAGAGGCTAGAGGCCTGGAAAAAAGTTACGAGGCTATTGTAAAGTCCAGGAAAGAGATGTCACATGGGTCCCCTGAGAATGGTGAAGATCGGACTGTTTGAAAGGGACGAGGGAGTCGCACAGGTGAGTCAGGCCCATGACAGGGCCCAGAATAGAAGCTGGACCAGGAGAACAGCAGGGCAGGGGCAGGAATGAGACCAATGCAATTACCTTGTCTCCTTGGAATCCGGGATCTCCTGCCACACCTGGAACCCCTTGTTCACCCTAAGTACACAGCAGCAAAGAAGGTTACAATGGAGACCATGCAGGCTCTGGAAGCCCCCCCAATTCCAGGCCCACTGGCGAGTACAGCTGTGCTGAGGTTGTTCCCCAAGTCGGGTCTGACCAGTAGCAGCCTTGTTAGAGTGACAGGTGGGCCCTCAGGGAGGGGATTCAGGTGCTGCCCATGTGGCTCGTCCTGCCTGGCTAAAAACACTACTAGGAGAAACTAAGCTGCCCAGTGTCACCCGGCCTTCCCTTCCGTGGAGAACTGACACTTGCAGAGCAAACGAACTGTTTCTTGATCCTCTAACCTCCTCCTTATCAACTGATGTTGTCACAAGGGGATAAGGACAACCTGTACAGAGCCCCAAGCTATTGTAGCTTCTGAGTGCTTCTGTCTGCACTTTGTTATCATTTGAAACCAGCCTGTCAGCTGTCACTTCCTCCTTCTGTGGGGAGTTTTGTGCCAGCAATCAGCTTTGGTCTGCTTCTAACTTGCAGCTTTTAATAGGTATACCAGGAGAAAACTAGATTTCCTACATAGTTAAGACTGTGTGCAAACAGTGAGTAAACTAGTCTTGACTGAAGTCTGGTGGTTTCTCTTCTAAAACAATGTATCCCATAAGCTTGGTGGCATGCATTCTGGCCACTGGAGACCTCTTTTGCTCTCCACCTGCTTTTAGCCATGTTCTGGTGAGTAGTTGCTAACCAGATTGGAAGATGTCTCCCCTAAGGGCCGGAACCACCTCGTGCAGCCCTCACTACCTCCAGTCCTCTATGTTGGATGTGACTGTCAGTCTGTTTGTTGTGGGATTCAGAAAACATCCATAGCCCTGAGAATGGTGGTGGTAGTGGGGTGGAGGAATGAGGAGAAAAACCCAAGAAGAAAGAATAATCTTAGCTAATCCACATTGTGCCACTAAGGCCATGACCCAGCAAAAGAACTTCCTTAGTAGAACAAAAACCAGAATTAAAAACAAATTTTTTTTTAATTTACTTTGATTTTTCCAATTTGGAAAACCCTGTACAACATTCAGGAATTTGGGAATCCAAAGAACTTTTTCACTTTTTTTTTTTTTTTTTTATGTCCAAAAGAGGACATTAAAGAAGAAAGACAGGAAAAAAAGGAACATTTAAAAGGCACCCAGGAAATCAGAACAGTGGATTTGGAGAGAGCTGGGCCCAGAGCAGGCGCCTTGGTTCTAGAATGCGCCTCCACGCTGGGAGGAGCCAAGTGGTTGTAAGTGGGACTGAGTCCAGACTGGGTCATGGAAAATCTGGGATTTTAGGCAGGAGTGACCGAACTCAGAACATGAAGGGATGGCTCTGTCATCTGAGGGGAGGGCCATGGGGCACATATGTGTGTGTGGCTGATCAGAACACAGCATTGAGAATGTTCCCCCGCCCCCCCAACCACAGAGACAGAAAACAGACTTCTCTTTTTCTTTTAATCCCAAAGACTTGATTTTCCTGAAAACTATGGGCATGAACATAATTTCCTCTTCCTTTTTTTTTTTCCCCAGGGCTTTCACATCTCTAAATGTCCCAGGCAACTCCCACCAGCGAGCCAGCAGAGTTCTATGTAACACATTTCTTTCCATGTTCATGGAGCAACACTGAGCTGAGGCCAGCTCCACAAAAGGACCTATAAAAATCTCACTGCCTGCACTCTCATTTTCCCCAACTTCCTTTCTTCCTTGTCCATGGCTTCAACATTTCCAGAGCACTGATGTCTCAAGCCTCGGGATAAACAAATAGGTGTGGGAACCCCCACACACACCTCCAACAGAAAGCCCCTTCAGAGAGGGAGGGCCCTCGCAGAGGGGCTTAGCAGGCAGTGGGATGCAGCTGGGCAGAGTGGGCTGCAGCTGGAGGCGTGAGCATGACAGGAGGAGATGAAAGAGGGAGAAACAGAAAGGCCTGAGTTGGCATTGCACCTGGCTAGCGACCTGAGGTTGTGGGGGCAATGGAGGGCTTGCATAAAATAATCTGAGTGTGTCCATTTTCACCTAGCAATTCTAATTTTCTTTTTCTTTCTTTCTTTCTTTTTTTTTTTTTTTAGAGACAAAGTCTCACTCTCTTGCTAGGAGTAGAGTGCTGTGACATCATAGCTCACAGCAACCTCAAACTCTTGGGCTCAGGAGATTCTCTTGCCTCAGCCTCACAAGTAGCTGGGACTACACGCACCTGCCATAACACCAAGCTATTTTTAAGGATGGGGGTCTCGCTCTTGCTCAGGCTGCTCCAACTCCTGAGCTCAAGCAATCCACCGCCTCTGCCTCCCAGAGTACTGGGACTACGGGCAAAAGCCACCACACCCAGTACAATTCTAATTTTCTAAGAGTCCAGGGGCCTAGCTTGACTCCCTAAGTAAATGCCCAAGTTTCCTTTGATGGGTCTGAGTTTTCCCAGATGTGAAATGTAAGCAGTGTGCAATGTGACCTCCCAGAGCCTTGCTAGTTCCAACCTTCTGATCTCAGTTCTGCTTCGTGGTTTAGGCCTCTAGAAACAGGTGTCTGAGTTCAAGTCCTAACCCTCTACTTAGGAGCTGTGTGGCCTTGGGGTTGGAGGATTAGTGAGTTAATCTGCATAGAGCACCCAAATGGTGCCCTGAGCAGCAGAGTTCCCTGGAGACTGGTGCAGGAGTGGCTGTGTGGCACCATCCCCTCAGATCCCTCGTGGACACTACGAATAATGCCCTAATGCCCTCCCTCCCCCTCTCTGGAGTTCCTGGTTTGCTGAGAGTCTGGGGGGTGGGGTGCAGGCAGAAAGACACAGGGCAGCAAACAAGGAGTGCTGGGGCCCACTTCCACCATTGAGATGCTGCCCCACTCCGGGTCTCCCTATCCACCTGCAGCTCTGGCTTGGCCTGGGCTGGCACAGCAAGAGGTCAGTGACAGAGCTGTACAGAGGGCATGTGGCAAGGGTGACTGCTCCCATGGCCGCTGGAGGAGAAGCTGGCATGCTCTCTGGGGTTGGGTTCCTAATTCCAAGCTGGATGATCCATGTGGGTTGGTTTCCTCCTGTGCTACCACCACCACCCTCCTTGCTCCGTGGATTTGCCCTTAAAGCCCTGACACTGGCCTCAGCTCTGCTCTCTGGATTCAGAACCCTGCCTTGACTTACCCCCCACCCGTGCCGCAACAGCTGCTCGTGAACTTCTGCCAAGGTCTTCAGGCCCCCAGAACCATCTGCCTGAGTCCCACCCAGAGTGACTAGGAAAAAGCTGGGAGCACAGATTTAGGGGCCAGAGGGGAGGCAGGAAGAGTGCAGGGCAGTGGACCTGGCGAGAAATCAGTGTCAGCCTCCAGCGGAGAGGGGGGTGGCATGCAGAGAAACCACAGTGCAATAAGGGAGTATTCAGATCACCTTATCACCTTTCAGTCCGGGCTCCCCCACGCTGCCCATCAGTCCCTGCAAGACAAAGGCCCAAGGCCACCTGTGATGGAGATGCCAAGCCACAGAAGTCAAGAGCCCTGGCTTAAACCCACTAACTTGCAGCAGACCCCAAACATAATCTCCATGTCCCAGGGCTCAGTGTCCCCATCAGAGAAAGGAGCATTGACTCTTTATAGGCAAGGGTGCAGACTGAATGAGCTATGAGAAGAGGAAGTTAACAGACCAGTGAACCAAGGCACCATGGGCTAGTCCAGAGGAAGGGGGTGTTGATGGGGAGGGAAGGGCTTAATCGACAGTGTCATATATATGTTGGCCAAAATGGGTGACCCAGGAACAAGGTCATAGCCGTTTGGGCCTGCTGTCCTCTGCATATCCAGCCCACTCAGGGACAGACTAAGGTCACTGGTTTGCATTATAGTTTCTGTGGCCCTGACAATGTCCCCCTCTGGACTTCCGGTGCCCTGAGACCCAGAACCATGTCAGACACATGATCAGCTTGAGGACTGGTGTCCAATAAAGACAGTCTGGCCTGAATGACATACAGATGATGACCGCTCTCAGGTGGGAGAAGACTGACCTCTTGGCCTGCCTGGCTTCCCCCAATTCCCGGCACCCCTCTGAGCATCCCTCATCCTCCTTTCCCCCACATCGGCTGAGGTCACCCCTCCTGCTGGGTGGAAATGGGCCAGGGGTGCCCACCTGGGTGGAGGCCCAAATCAGGGGGCTGCCCTTGTTTACCTTCATGCCCTTGGGTCCTGGGTAGCCAATTGGACCCAATAGTCCCAAGTCACCCTGGGGAGAGAAAGAAAAGAGGATCCATGAGAGGGGGACCACAAGAGGCCGGCCTAGGAGGCAATGCCATGAGACTGATTGTGGAACCAGGAGGGCCCTTCATTCTGTTCACCTCAGCTAAAGTGCTAGAAGAAACTTCAAGGACACATTTGCCCAAGTTCCCATCTTAACTGTTGCCCCTCCCTTCCCCTATTTCTTTCCATATTGGATACTAGATATTTCTCTCCCTTTCCCGTCGTACCAGCTAAGGTACGCAAGACTTTACAATGACTTCTTCGGACCTCAGTGTCCCTCTCTATAAAATGGATCTCCCTCCCCTACAGCTGCTGCTGCAAGAACTAAATAAAACATAAGGAGGAGCTTTGATTCCTCGTTATGTGAGGTGAGGGCACTTTCTGCTTCCCAGAAGCTTGGCTGTCTCCCTGGGAGGGTGGGGGCAGCAAGTGGGGTGGGGAAGGCTTTTCTACTCTAGAAACACAAGATTTGGTGATCTGCCAGTGGGACCCTTCGATCAGCTGGCAGACCCTGGACCACAGGCTGGAGAGACCCAGCTTCAGATCAGGTCAGACTGTCCAAAGCGAGAACAGTGAAGTTCCTTACCCTGGGGGAGCTCTCTAAGGAGGGCTCTGGAAAGCCCGAGAGGGTACACCCAGTCTTACTCTCCCCTGTGACAGTCTTACCCTCACCCAATCTTTGACTCTCCCAAAGTGTGATTTGGGGGGAGCTTAACGTCACCATGCCTCAGTTTCTTCATGTAACAAACGGGGGCTAACAATACTATGTATCTCCTCGCCTTGTTTTGAGGAGTAACTGATTCAACATGTGTCAATATTAATATTTGGCAACATCTAGAGGCTTTTTTGGTTGTTACAAGTGAAGAGGTGCCACTGTCATCTAAGAGACGTCCAGGGACGCTGCTGAATACCCTTTAGTGCAGAGAACAGCTCTGCAACAAGGAATTATCCAGCCCAAAATGCCAAGACTGCAGAGGTGCAGGAACCCTGGTTTAGAGTGAAGAAGAGACTGAAATTTCTCCTATGAAGCCTCCCTTTCCTTCTGTCTCCTCACTCTGCCCAGCCCGTGAATACCCCGCTCAGGCACAGTTCAGCCTTGAGCCAAACACAGAAAGGGAGACCCTGACCTTACTGTCCTCTCTCTTGTCCATCTTCCATAACGATCTAAGTGTCTGGCTGCTGTGTGACCTCAATGTGCCTCAGTTTCCTACTACCCGAGTCAGGCTCCATGGTTGTGGCGCAGCTCTGGAGCCAGAGAGGAACAAACGCTGCCCCAGGCAGCCTGGCTTGAGAATGGGGACTTGAGTTCCTATCTGAGCTGCCTGGAGACGTCTAGGAGGGAGGCTGGACAGAGAATGAGAAATCACATTCCTGCCTGGCTCTTGCAGGAAGGGCCCAGGGGTCCACGCAGTGGAATGCCCCCGAGTTCACGGACAGCAGTTGGCCTAGCTGAGGCAATGCTGATTCCTGCTCCCCTTGGCCCCTCCAGAATGACCAGAGTCTGGCCTCTGCCCTCCCTCCCCCAGAAGGCCCAGGGTCTGGACTCGGCCATGCCATGTTTGTCTGATCTGCGGCAAATACTCCCCCTCTCTGGACTTCAGGATTTCCACTTTACTAGGTTCAGCAAAAACTCCCAGCTGACCATTTGCTAAGAAATTCTGCAGATGACGATGCTCACACTAGTTGCCTGTAAACACACATCTCAACTTATTCGTCTCAAAGATTGCATTTACTACTGTCCCCATTTTATAGATGAGGAAACTGAGGCTCTGAGAGCTTGGGACTCCAGCAAACTCACAGAGCTAGGGAGCAGCACTGGGATTCACACCAGAGGACCTGCATCCAGAGCTCTCAGGCAATTCTGAAGCAGCCTTTGGAGAGGAGGAAAAAGGGAGTGAAGAAGCCAGATCAATGGCCAAGGTGCAGCCAGCTCTTCAGAAAGTGCATTCCCAGAGGACCCTCTGGCCACTGCATCTTTTTCCCCCCTCCGACCCTGGTTGGAGGGAGCGAGGGCTGGTCCGCCCAGAGTTCCCTGTGGTGTGCAAATAAACAGGCAGGCTCTGCTGCTCCAAGTGGGGCCGGCCCAGCAGGGCCTTGGGCAGAGGACCAGCCAGCAGCTTTGGGAACACAGGCTCATTCTTCCTCCCTCCAGGCCTGAGGCGGCTTGTTCTGTGGGGGCTAAATTCCATGCAGGCTGGAGATCACCTGTGTGGAGGCTTGGGGACTGGGGCCCACCGCCACCTCTGCCGGCCTCTCTGAAAAGGTCTGTGTGGTGGTGGCGGCAGGGACCTGGCAGGGACATCTAACCCCAAGGGGGCAGGGTTCGTGGCAAAGGGGTCCTGGCTGCAGGGCCTACTAAGAGAAGGAGGCAGCTCGTGTAGGACAGGTCCCCATATCGGCGGGACCCCCAGACTGGGTTATGCAAGAACCGGGGGAGGAAGAGAGAAAACTCCAGGCCGCCTTCCCCTGGGTGCAGCTGGAAGAGCATCTGTCTACTGCACACTGGATGCCCTCGAGGGCAGCTTGGCCAGAGATGCTCAGAATGTCGTGTCCCCACAAGAAAGAACAATGAGTAAGCCGCTTAATTTGGATCCTGTTTCCACTCTCCAAGCTTCCAGACACTGGGCTGCACACTTTGCCCTTCATCTTGCCGACTCCCACCGAGAACACGATCAACCGCATCTGTAACCATTTAACGAGCCCCTACTGTGTGCCAGACACCACGCTACCCGCTTCGAACCGTCATTAACAACAGCTAAATGTTAGCTTGGGCACATTCACCATGTCCAGGCCGATGCTGATGGCTCGGACACTCACCAGCTGCTCACAGCACCACTGTCAGTCCCCCTCCACTTTCCAGAGGAGAAAACCCAGACTCAGGGAAAGGTGAAGTGACTGTCCAAGAGGAGACACCGACGTGGGACCCGAACCCAGGTCTGCCTGCCTGTCTGACCCCACAGTCCACGCTCTCAAGCCCTGTTGGCCGATAAAGAAGCCGAGGCTGTCTTTCCTTATTGCTGTTGTTCCTAAGTGAGAGGCGTGATTGATAAGGACAAGCTGGATATTCACAAGTAGGTGTGAGTTCTGTCCCTCAAGTGCCAGCCAGCACAGCCCTGAAGGAAAACCTGGGGTGCTTCTGGGAACTATCGTTCATGTTCCCCTTTCATTGTGACATATTTAGCCACCGACCCCGAGACCCTGGCTCAAGCTGTTTCCTATGTCCAGGGTGCTCTGCCCTCCATCACGGTAACACCATTTGTCCCTCAGTCCCCAGAGATGACATCACCTGTCTGACCCTAAGTCCAGGTTATGCCCACGCTGTCAGGCCTCAGAGCCCATGCCTTCCCGCCCTGACCATCCATGACAAGTGTGCCTCTGAGGCCTCCGAGGGCAGGTGCCCCATCTGGGGATCTCACCTCTGTGACCTCAGTGCCTAGCACAGAGCCTGAGCCCAAGGAGGTGTTTGGTACAAGTGACTTAATAAATGGTGAAAAAGAAATTCACTTACACCCCCCTCCCCAACTGGCAAAGAGACCTGGGGGGTGTGGCCAGCCTTGGTTCCTGTGTGGGCCTACTAAGCACCATCTCTCACACCAGAACAGCCCCTAGCACCGCCCAGTTCAGGCTCACGTGCATATGCACAGAAGCCCTGCGCAGCCGGTGATGCGGTCCAGTGGTGCAGAGTATGAGTTATGTGTGGAGACAGGCCAGGTCCGGCTCATCAGCTGTGTGACCTTGGACAGGTGCTTTATCCTCTCTGAGCCTCAGTTTCCTTAACTGTAAATTTGTGATCCCTCCCCTCTAATGGCTGTTGTGACAAACACTTAGCACAGGCCGGGCACATGGGGTTTGGTGACTATCAGGTGGTGTGGCTCTTGACTTTGCTTTTCTGACAAGGAAACAAGGCCAGATGACCATCTAGCACCCACATGCAGGCTTTTGGCCTTTGGTTCTCATTAAATTATAGAGGAGACAAAATTCCCTCTGTGTCACTTTGAATAAAAAGGACAGAAATCATCTTTGTTGAGCACATTCTGGAATCAGGCACAGTTTTCTTGAGGGCCTGCCAAAGGGTTTCAGTTACTCAGAGGGGGCTGTTTGGAGACACTGTCACCTCGGAGATTGCAGGGGGACACCGGTAGCTTACTGGGATTGAGGACACACAGACCTGAGCTACAAGCCCGATGAGTCCACTGCCAGACTGGTGACCTCGGCATCTCGAGGCTCTGAGCCTTGTGCATGTCAAACACGCACGCACGCGGAGCAGACACAAGCTCAATAAATGTTAGTCTGTCCTTTCACGCCCTCCGTCCCGGCTGTGAGGACCCGAGGGATGGAGGGAAGGTTCAGCTTCAGTCTGCATTCAAATTGCTTCAACAGACTAGACAGAGGCATTGAATAAATCTGAATCTCCACTGAAATGATTATCAATACGTGGAATTCCCATTTGCTCAGCTAAAAACCCACATCCTCTGGAAAACCACAGGTGACTCACAATCTCTCTTCCTCTTTAACCTCCTGGTTAGAAAATTTTCTCCTTTCCAGTTCTTTGGGGAGACAGATTTTTCCCCAGACACAGAAGCTGCTGCTCCCAAAAACTTGGTAGGGGATTGCACTCACTGAAGAAACAGAGGTGCCTTGGTGGGCTCGGGTCTAGCCCTGTGACATCTAGGCACAAGAAGAGAGAGAAATTCATCTTGGCAGTGAAAAGAATCCAAAAACAGAAGTAAGGCTGAAGGAGTGAGAAAAATACATGGGCAAGAGGGAGTCACAGGGTAGAAGAGATCAGTTCTTGTGGGAGGGTGTCATGCAGGGAACGAGAAACACAGGAGTGCCAGGGCTAGGCCCCCAGCTCAGACCCCCTAGGAAAGACAGCAGGAAGAGAAGTGCCCTTGACCAGGAGTTGGGAGGCCTATGAACAGGCCTCTATCCTTCCCTGCCTTACATGTGACCTTGACCAAGGGCCTCAATTTTCCCATCTGTCAAAAAAGGATTATCCTAAGGGACACTGTGAATAGGGTTGCCAGATTGGACAAGTGAAAAGACAGGATGCCCAGTCAAACTAGAATGTCAGATAAACAATGAGTGATATTTTAGTATAAATGTGTTCTAAATATTGCCACTGACATTCACATTTAACTGGGCATCTTATATTTTATCTGGCAAGCCTAACAAACTGCAGCACAGAGGACAGCATAGGTGGGAACGAGCTTTATAAAGAACCTGGAAGTGTGGCTCGGTGCCTGTGGCTCAACAGGCTAAGGCGCCAGCCACGTACACCTGAGCTGGCGGGTTCGAATCCAGCCCAGGCCCGCTAAACAATGATGATGGCTGCAACCAAGAAATGGCCGGGCATTGTGGTGGGCGCCTGTGGTCCCAGTTACTTGGGAGGTGGAGGCAAGAGACTCACTGGAGCCCAGGAATTGGAGGTTGCTGTGAGCTGTGATACCACAGACTCTATCCAGGGTGACAGCTTGAGGCTCTGTCTCAAAAAAAAAAAAAAAAAGAATTTGGAAGTGGGGCGGCACCTGTGGCTCAAAGGAGTAAGGCACCGGTCCCATATGCTGGAGGTGGCAGGTTCAAACCCAGCACCAGCTAAAAACCACACACACACACACACACAAAAAGAATCTGGAAGGTCAAGAACTGAGTTGGTATAGTATAAGTGTCCAGAATCTGTACTTATTTAGAAAAGCAAATTCTTGTCACTGCCAGGGACCAATCTAGTGGACACAAGGAAAATGACATAGAGGAACACGTGCCAAGGATGGCAGCCAGGATATAAAAACATCCCTTTGGAAAGGCTTTGGGAACTGGGATTGGTTAGAAGGAGCACTGGGAAGCACAGAGAAAGGCCATCTTCTCCTTGGGGACAGCAAGGACAACTTGAGCTCAATCTACAGGAAAACACCAAATAATGGGAATTCTGTAAAATGAACTGGGCTCCTGAGAAGCAGGGAGTTTCTAACACCAGAGGAGTTCAAACTGCAGTTTAATGACCATAAGACCAAGATGCTCCAAGAGAGATTCCTGTTGGGCTTAGAGACTTTTAGAGACTTCTCTAACTCTCATGGCAGAAATTTCTTTTTCCAAAGCATTTAGGTCAGTACCTTGTGCCAAAGAAGGTGCTTAGCAAAGTCCTGTTGGATGGGCATCAGGAACACAAGTCTATGACTCTCATGTTGACACTTCCTAATCCCCAACCAAGGCAGACATCACCAATCAATTGCAGCACTCTCTCTCACTAAGTTCCAATGTGACTATGAAATCCTCAATTCAGCAATCCAGACAGCTACTATACTAGGCATAAAATATCCTATGTGTATGTGTAATATAACAACAATAGCTACTATTATTTTAAATAATACTTCTTGAGTGTTTACTATATAAGTAGATACCTCTTAATGTATTCCTTCCTTTCAATCCTCACAACTATCTTCTAATTGGTACTAAAATTATTCCCATTTTACAGATGAAGAAGTTGAGGCATACAGAGGTTCAGACATTTGCTCAAGATTGCTATTAAATGAGTGGTAAAGCTGGGATTTGAACCTGGGTGGTCTGGTTCCAAAACTGTCCTCTTAGCCACTAGACAAGGCTGAACTGAGTGTATCTGTGGTCCCAATAAGAGTGGGTACAATGATTCCCCTTTTACAGGGTAGGTCCCTGAGGCTCCTAACTGAAGTTCACAGAGCAGGAGGCAGCAAGGCCCTAATTCAGACACAGATGACTCTGACCTATGTACCCCACCCAGGCTCTCATGCACTTGAGCAGGAGCAGATTACCACAAGGGATCTCTGCATCCTTTCCCCAGGACTGGCCTCTCGTGAGCCTTGAGGCCTCCTCCAGCCTCCCTCTGAACAGAATTTCTTGGTATAGCTGCTGAAGTGGTCAAGCTGGCAGCCCATCTCCCAAGCCGGGGGAGAGTCCACTCATGTCCCTCTACAGCCCCCCAGATTCAAAGCCCCTGAGAAATGACCCAGAGGACACAACAGAGAGGAAATCAAAGTCCAGCGTTACACTCTGGCTACTCATTGGCCCATGGGGCTGGCCTAAGGTCAAGACTCAGTGCCTGGAGACACAGCGGGCAGCCCTGGTTTGGGCTAATAGGACCAGTCCTTTAGGCATGCTCAGCCTGGACAGAGTCAGAGATCAAATCACCTCCAACCTTCCTGCAGGTGGGCTTTTCTCAGTGCTGGGCCTTTTAGGAGGAGTAACAATAATTAATACATCAGTATTTTCTGCTAGCCCTTTGTGGGTGCCAGATTCTGTGCCAAAGACTACAAATGTGATGCCTCACTTAATCCTCGCAACCACTCCAGGATTCTACTATCATCTGTTATACAGACGAGGAAAGTAAGGCTCAGAGAGGGTAAGTGACTTGGCCTAGGATGCGGTGGAGCTGCGACTTGAACCCAGACAAGAAGATGATGGCCCAATGTGGTCCAGAGGCTCAGCTCTTCTGCCGGCCAGCTCCCACTCCAGACCTGAAGCACCTCACCTGCCCAGTGGGCACCCCATCACCTACCCAGAGCTCAAGTGGAGCGATGGCCAGGCAGCAGGCATGAAAGTACTTTGGTAGTCTCATGCTCCAAGCACCCATCCCATTTAACTAATGAGGAAATAGGCTCAGAGAAGGTAGGTCCCCCATCTGAGGTCACACAGCAGGGCTATCCTCCCTGTCCCCCTGCCCAGGCTGGTCTGTCCTGTACCCTCGGCCCCTCCTGGGGTTTGATGAGAGAAGGACTGCAGGGCCTGCTGCTTGCTTCCCATGCTCTGGTGCTCCCCTGCCTCCCCCACCCCCAGTATCCCGTTTACTTACAATGAGGCCAGGGACTCCTGGGGGCCCTGGCAGGCCCAGTTCTCCCTGCAAAGAGAGAGAAACCAAAGTGGTTACTTGTCCTATCTCCCTCCAGAGCCCCTTCCTTCATGCCACCCTGCATACTGCACTTGGTAGTGTCTTTCAGAGCTGATTATTCTTTGTTCCTGACCACAGTGTCCAGTGACCCTCCTGT
This sequence comes from Arctocebus calabarensis, assembly GCA_963573935.1. Lineage (NCBI taxonomy): Eukaryota > Metazoa > Chordata > Mammalia > Primates > Lorisidae > Arctocebus > Arctocebus calabarensis. The sequence goes on from CAUYON010149905.1 coordinate 94,001, forward strand.
GCTTGGCCTTGAGTTTGGACAAGACCCTTCTCCCCTCTGCTATCAGCTTTCCATGCCTGTAAAACGGGGAGCTGGGCTTTGCAAATCCAGTGTCTTCCAATTGTAAATATGAAGAAATGGGCAAAAACCTGACCATGGTAATGGAGATATGCAGGTGTTGGACATTTCAGTCTTGCTTTATTGACAGTAAAACTGAGGCTCCAAAGCTTAAGTGATGTATGTATGTGTGTGTAATATAACCACAATAGCTACTATTATTATAACTAATACTTCTTCAGTATTTACTATGTATTTACTTTTCTTGAGTATAACTAATACTTCTTGAGTGTTTACTATGTACTAGGCACCAAGGTCAGGTGCAGTGAAATAACAAAGCTGTGAGGGCTCCAGGTTGACGGCCACCAGGCCCCTCACCTTCCTCTGTCAGCTGGGAGGAGAAGGGAGGTGGTGGTGGGGACCCTTGGGAAACCCTCCCCAAGCCCCACACATTCCGATTTCCTCCTTCTGGGGCCCCCGACGGGCTGGAGAGAGTTCTCGCCTGCACATCAGGAGATGAAGCTGTGTTTGGGCTCGCTCCCTCTAAACCTCAGTTTCCACTGCTCACACCAGAAGACTGGTGGAGGGGTTTGGATCAAGGTCAAAACAGAAAGGTGAGAATAAAAATTGGGGGCTGTAGAAATTGTGACTAGCAATGAGAATTGCCAACATCCCCAAGGGGGTTGTCTTCCCCCTCAGTGCCAGCCCCAGTTTCCCCGACAGAAAGGTGTCACTACAGCTGCCGAGGAAACCAGGAGATAGACATGAGCCTCAGTTTTAAATGAGGACACCAGAGCATAGTGAGGGGAAGTGACTCATCCAGGGTCACTCAGACATCCCTGGGCCTCCCCTGGAAAATTCCAGAATGACACTACTGTGCCAGTTAATCCTATAAGTGACATATTGATCTCCCCGCTCCTCTGCAGGCACCGCGTCCTCTCCTGGGATGTCCCCTCACCTGTTTCCTCATCTGGATTTTCCAGGTGCCTTCCCTATGCCCTCCTCCAGGGCACCCAGGACCTCTTTGATCGCACCCATCTCACTGTGTCTTGTGCAACAGCCTGGGACCTTGGCCCGTGAACTCAAGGGCAGGGACTATACCCCTTATCGCCTAGCATTTTACATAGCTTCACCTATGGAACCCATGTAGGGGGCTAATGCCTTGCCTGCCCTCCTTTCTTTTTAACAAACATCAGTAGGTTAGTGTTTGTAGTCTCATGAAGCTGGCATCCTGATCCCCCTGATTTAGAAGTAAAAAAACTGAGATTCAGAGAGGTGAACAGATTTGTCCAAGCTCATATGTCTGATAGTGATACAGCAGGATTCAAATACAGGTCTGTCTGATCGGCTCTGAGGTCAAAGCTTTCACTTCCCAGGGAACCTGGCTAGGCTAGCTCAGGGTCAGGGAGCATTTGTGGAATTGAAGTGACACAAAATCGGGTGCCGATTGGGGATTCGGCAGCCACCTCTGCAGAGGGCCTAGCTGGTACAGGCACTCAGGCAGAAACCTCCAAGGAGAGGTGGGGAGACCATGGCAGGTGTTTCTAGCGCTCTGGACATGCTCTGCACCCCTAGGCCTGAAGCCTGGGATAGAAGGCAAGGGCAGACTCAGCTCCCCAGGGCAGGCTGACCTGGCTCCTTGGAGGGACAGAGCCTGGGCCTCGGATTATTTACAAATGCTATAAACATGCCTGCAGTGAAGACTCTTCTGGAACTCAGCTCCTCTCTCCAAACAGGGCCTGCAAACCATTTGCCTTCCCAGGCCTCTGCCAGACAATAAACATTTCTGACGCTTTGTAAGATGGCGGCAAGCAGGGCCTCTCCAGTGGGGGTGACCTGCGAACCTTCTGAAGTCCTGAGGATGGGGTGCAGGCTGGGGCTTTGTGCCCAGGGACTCAGTGGACGGGGAACTCTCTTGGGGAGGTCACAGGACATGCATAGTAGACAGGACCCTGGAGTTCAGAGAGGTCATGTAATGTGTCCAAGAACACCCTGCTAGGAGGTCACAGAGCTGGAATTCACCCCAGGTCTGTATGACCCTGAAGTTTGGACTCTGGATCTCTGTCTTTTTTCTTTTTTGAGACAGAGTCTCATTATGTTGCCCTTGGTAGAGTGTCGTGGTGTCACAGCTCACAGCAACCTCAAACTCTTGGGCTTAAGCGATTCTCTTGCCTCAGCCTCCCAAGTAACTGGTACTACAGGTGCCTAAACACCCGGCTATTTTTTTGTTGTAGTTGTCATTATTGTTTAGCGGGCCTGGGCCGGGTTTGAACCTGCCAGCTCTGGTGTATGTGTCCGGTGCCCTAGCCATTGAGCCACGGTTGCCGAGTCTCTGTCTTATTCCCAAACACTTGAAATACTTACGGGGTTTCCATCCAGTCCTGGAGGTCCTCTTTCCCCAAAGACTCCAGGAAACCCCTTGAGGGCATGAAAGAGAACAAACATCTCTAGGTTAGTGTTGACAGTTTCAGGGTAAGCTTTGATCCAGATCCCCGGGGGGAACTCAAGGACAATGTCCAAGCAGTATCATTCCTTGGTTCTGGACAGTGGGGTCAACTCCTACCATCAACAAACACCTGCACATTAAAAACTTCCAGGGGCAGGCCATGGCCAGGGAGCCCACTTTTTTTTTTTTTTTGACTCAGAGCCTCTGAAAAGAAAATAGTACCTAGTGTCTCAGCATGAAAGCACCACCTACCCCTCAGCCTCAGCCTGGGACCCTGGTCCTGATAGAGTGGGAAGGATACAAACAGGGGGTCAGGAAGCTGGGGTGTCTAGACCAGTTTGAAGAGCATCCTTTTCTCCTATCGGCCTTAGTTTCCCCACTGGTCAAAGAAGGGATGGCCTCTGTGGCATTTACCAGCTCAGACCTTCTCTGATTATGACATATTCTCCAAAAGCTACCCTGGGGAATTGTGATCCCCATTTACAGATAAAGGCAATGAGGCTGCGAAAGAGTAAGTCGCAAGATCCCACGAGATCCCATAAGTTTACACCCCCAGTGAACATCAGCACAGCTTCTGCAGGTGAGTTTCAGCCACTCGGAGAGAGGCAGAGCCGCCCAGCCCAGGCAGGTCTGGCCCTCTCACCCCCTCCTTGACCCCACTCTGGAGGCCACTCTGCACTCTGGGGAGACGGGCAGCTGAAAAAACAGCAGCTGTGGGGCTGCCTCCAGGGGTGGGGGGCTCCATTTCTACTTCAAAAGAAAGTCCTCAAGCTTGGAGTTGGGGGAAACCTGTACTCTCCTTCCCTCCTTGAATTCAAATCATTGTTTTTCCAGGGAAATTTAATAAAAAACAAAGCACATGTTTTCCTGACAAAGAATGCCTGAGCTGTTCGAACGGTAAAGATTCCTTATGGAGGATAATCATATTTTTTTGTTTCTAATACTAGAGGAATCCAGGGAGTAGATTAAACCAAAAAGACCAAACTTAAAAACAAAACCCAAACCAGAGCCTCTACTGGATGAGCAAAGAGCCTGTGAAACGTGTGTCTATGGCCAGGCCTTCAGCTGTGGCTCACCCAGCAGCCCTGCTCCCTTCAAACCCCTACTCTGCCAGGAAGAGGGTTCCTGGGTTGACATCACCCCACAAAAGGTGTGACTACATTCAGGACACAATAATGAGATTCTGACCACACTGGATACTTGACATGCAAAACGTCATTTGCTTTTGACATCTACCGTTGGGGGAAAAGATGATTTGCCTCACTTAACAGATGGGGAAATTGAGGCTCAGAGAGGAAATATCACTTGGTCAAAGCTGTATAACAAGTTTGTGGCAAAGCTGAGCCTAGGTCCCACCTCTCTAGACTCTGTCATATTCATATGAGTCATGCATAGGCAAAGCCTGCCATGTGGAAGCTGCTCGAATGTGTATCCAACTGGTTGCAGAAGGTGGCAGAGGTGTAGCAGTATCATGTGTGCACCTGTGCGTGTACACATATGCACAGGGCCTCATCTGCCCCTCCCTAAGCTTCCTCTCCCCACATCCTTAGGGGGTCCCATCCATCCCCTCTTGAGCATGCTACAAGGCAGAGCGGTCTAACCTCCTGGGACAGGAGATATGAGCCAGGCAGGCTGTGGCCAGGAGTGCCTTTGGAAGGCACTGAGTCCCCTACTCTGGCCTTTGGAGGCTGGGATGGAGAGGCCTAACAGGAGAGGAGGGCAACCTTTCAGGGGTCAAGGAATGCTGTCCAGCAGGGCACCTGGCCAGCCCCACATGGCCTACTAGGGGCGAGGCTCAAGAAGTTCCTGCTGTGTTCTCTGAGTCCAGCATCTAGAGACAGCCCAGAGATGAGCCTAGCTCTCCTCTTGGCTAGTCATGTGACCTTGGGCAGGCCCTCACTTGACTATGAGGTTGGGGGGGGGTGATGTATAAGGGCCCTTTCAGCTTGGCCCAACCCTTAGGCAAAACCTGAGAAGAAGGAGATTCTTCCCCTAACCACAGGAGTGCCACCCAGCTGGGGGCAAGATGGAGACTTTGACAGTACCCCCTACCCCAATACTCATCCTGACTGTAATGCCCAATATGTTTACATCCAGCAGTCATCAGGCGGGTCTCAAACCCACATTCAGAGGCTGCTTCAGGCCAGCTCAAGGACTCCTCTCGGGCCCAGCTGCCCCATGCCAGTCCTGGCTGTACCACCCATGAGCCTCTGCAAGCCTGAGCTTTCTCTGCTGTTCAGTGGGGAATACTGTGAGATGCTGAGATGCCACAGCCATGTGAGGGCACCTCTCTTAGGTATCAACCAGGGAGAGACTGTCATCAGAATTTTGAGTCAAAAATCCCAAAGCAAGTCACTTCTATAGACAAAATACAGCCGCATACAGCCAGTGGGTGATGTGGTAGGATAGGACAATGGCAGTAACAGTAAACTCTGACAATGATCCCCTTATAGCCCCAGGCGACAGGTCCTATTATTGGCCCCATTTGAGAGGTGAGGAAAGTGAGATCTTCAGAGGTTAGGGAATGTGTCCACAGTCACACAGCTCTAGGGTAGCAGAGCTGGGATTTCAACCCACGTAGTCTGACTCTAAAACTTGTTCTCTGAGCTATGGCTAGACACCGCATGAACACAACGACCAATGCAGGTCTGTGAGCTCTCAAAGGGTTCAGAGCCCTGAGCTAATGTGCAAAAATGAATGTCACTGCCGGTGCTGAGGACTGGTTCTGCTTTGGTGTGCTGGTGGCCTTGAGTACCCGCCCCTTCTCTCCAGCTTCAGTCTCCCTTCCTACAGAGGGGTCAAGCAGATCACCTCTAGGAATCTAGGGTTTGTAATTAAGAGTCCAACAGTTGGAAAAAAGATAGAGCTTTAAAAGCACCAGAATAAATCTTTGATAGGAATAAGCACAGATGGTCTAAGACGGAAAGATCCTAGATGTTCTTGATATCCAGCACCTTATAACGCCAAGGGAGGGGCTGCAGCCCAGAACACGCCCAAGGCCCCATCACCCCACTGGCTTCTCTCGTCCCTCCACGGCCAACAGCAGAGTCACTTCCAGCAGTCACCCCAGGGCCCTTAAGGCCTGGCCCCTCTGGATCTCAGAGAGGTGGCTGCCAAGCTCGATATGCGGCTGCCTGCTTCTACTCTGTCTGCTTCCCTCTGTCTGCCGCGCCTGCTCATGTAAGGTGACCACATGGTTTGCTCGGCCAGCAGCAGGGACCTTCCTCCGTATGCCCAAGCTCCTGCCTGCAGGAGGCTGGCCCAAGGCCCAAGGAATGAGTGCGGCTCCCTGCCGAGGCCCCAGTCACGTGGTTCTCTGCTTCCCTAGGTCAGGCCCCTCTGAATGCCTCGTACTTTAGACAGAACAAGGCCCAGGAGGAGAAAGAACAAGGCTCAGGGGTGAGACTCCACATTCTCTGTTGGCTACAACCACTCAGAAGAATAGAGGTAAGGAGAGGAACAGTCCTTGTCACCACATGCAAAGCAGGAAGCCAATAGCTGGGGGGACCCCCAAAGGCGCTCTCATCAACTCCCCAGCCCCCAGGAAGTGTCGATCTCAACTCATCCCAGAGGGTGGGATGTAGAGGCAGGGAAGCAAAGAGCATCTGGAGTCAGAATCTTGGGAATGTCTCCAAGGCCCAGCTCCCTGGCCTGCAAAACACTCAGCCCTGCCCCACTCACTGGTAGGGCGAGGCTGAAGAAGGGGTGAGATGATTATCCAGCCCCTGCGCAACTCTGGTAAGTCATCAATGCTAGTTAGGGTTTGCACCAACAATGGGAGTATTTAATAACCTCTAGGAAGAACCTGGAGAAGGATCTTGGAGAACTCTTCCCAAGGTATAAATTCTCCAAAGTCTGGATGCTCCTGCACAAGTCTAACTTGCATCCTTCCTTCTGCACTTGAAGCAGCCCATATTCTTTTTTAGATGTGTGTATTCCAAGTGTACTAACATGGAAGGCACCTTTGATGTCTCCCAGTACCCTTCTCTCATCATGCTGAACGTGTTTTTTTTTTGTTTTGTTTTGTTTTTGCAGTTTTTGGCTGGGGCTGGATCTGAACCTGCCACCTCTGGCATGTGGGGCCGGTGCACTACTCCTTTGAGCCACAGGTGCTGCCCCCGCTGAATGTGTTTTTAATCTGCCCTTCTGAACTTCACTAGGAATCCATCTAAGAAAAGTCACTTCATGGAACAAGGAGACAGGTAGGAAGAGCTTTCACCAGGATTCCAGAAGCGTCCACAGCCCCACGACAGCTCTGGCTCACACTGGGGAGCCTGGAGTCCACATAGCGCACAGCATCACCATAGCTAAGAACTTTAATCTGTTTTGGCCTCAGGTCCCCCATCCTGGAAATATGAGTTCTCTGTCATTTGGCTCCTTGCTTTCCAGAATCTGAGAACCAGAAAGAGCCATGAGCTTGAAGAACAAATGCACCACATTAGAAGCCCTGTCCCACCCCAGAAGGCTGTGTGGCCTTGGGCAAGTCCCAGTCATGTCTGAGCCCTAGACCAAGGGAGCTGGAGCCACAGCCAGGCCCTTCCAGCTATAAGCTTCAGGGTCTTCCCCGACTCACTTCATGAGACCAATTTTGCAGGCCTGGCCTGGGGCTGTGTGCAAAGCTGAGCATGTTGGCCAATCTTGCCAGGCATTGCAATAGGCTTGAGCAAGAGGGTTCACTTCAATAGCTTCCCAGCCCCCGTGATAGGCTGTTGACTGGGAGGCATGGCTCGACCTCCTACTATAAGTGACACTGCGCCATGCCCTGAACAAGCTAGGACAGGCCAAGAGGGACCCAATCAGCTACAGCCAAGTTGGTAACATCTTATAACAGGACCCCTCCTCAAAAAGCCACAACACATTCTCTTTCCAGCAGGGCATGTGAGGAGGGATGACAGATGTAGACGAAACTTTCCTTTGGAGGCTGAAGTGTGAGTAGAGAGGAAAGGGAGCTACACAGAGGGCATCCTGAACTAGCATGCAAGGGTCCTGGGTTCAAGCCCTGAGTCTGCCACCGAACTGCTGTGTGTTGCTAGGCAAGTTACTTGCACTCCCTGGGCTATCTGCTTATCTGTCTGACAAAGAGGTTGGGCCAGCCCATCGTAAAGGTTTTTGCAGTTCTGTCTCTTCCTTGGCTCCCATGAGCAAAAGACTCACGCCCTCCTTCCAAATCAGATATTGAGGAGGCCACATGCATGTGTCGGAGGTTTTGCCTGCTGGGGAAAGATTGACTAAAGCAAAATCATCGCCAGCCCTGCCAGAAAAGAGGCCAGCTGCAATCTGGCACGAAGGAATTCAGCTTTCTCCTGACACTTCCTCTTCTTAATAAGAGTGCCTAGAAATTGCCCAGCCCAAAACTTAGACCAGGAGGAAAAGCCATTTATGGAAGGAGCCCCTCCACCCCATCAGGCAGATCAAGGGGTTGGGAACATGGGCAACAGAAGGATGGCCCTGAAGACCCACCTGAGGCAGAGACAAAGCTATCGGGACTCAGCCAGTATGAAGTCCTGTTACGTGCCTATTAATTTGGATCTGATACAGACCTTGCTGCTTTGCTGGCTGTGGCAGTTTGACCAGAGTCAAGGCATTTTCATGGCTCTCAAGGGGACTGCGTGGGCATAGGGCTGTTTGCCTGAAGAAGGTGTTCCCTCCCACCCACATCTGACACCCCAGTGCCAGGGAATACCCCCTTCCTGGAGGTCAGGGCTGAATCTTAGGAAGCTAAAGTCAAGGAGCAGGGCTGAATCTTAGGAAGCTAAAGTCAAGGAGCAAGGGAGCAGAGAGGAGGTGTCAGTTATGGGGGTTCAAGTCTGGTGAGGCCTTGGCAGGTCTTTGGACAAATGGCTTTGACTGTCTAAGCCTCAGTTTTTTCATCTGGAAAACAGGGATAATCAATTTTGCCTTAAAGTTCATTAGGAGAATCACATGTGGTTCCAATATCAAGCACATAAAGTGCCTTAATAAATGGCACTTCCTTTCTCTTAAAGGGGACTTAGGGTCACAGCAATACTCTCTTCTGGTTATTTATCCTGTTTATTGAATGTCCTCACTCTTTACCTTAAACTCCATGACATATCTCTTCAGACAACAGCTCTCTGCCCACATAATACTCTTGAGAGCCATGAAAACACTCTTGACTCTGGTCTAGCCACCATGGCCAGCAAATTGGCAAGGTCTGCATCAGATATAATTTAACATGTACGTATCGGGACTTCATATCAGCTGATGGCTTTGCCTCTGCCTGGCCTTGGCCTCCAAATCTGCTGTACCCCATGGCCCACACATTCCCTGGGTGGTCTTCAGGGCCATCCCTCTGTCACCAATCCTCCCAACCCCTTGATCTGCTTGGTGGGCAGGGGGTTCCCCTTCCATGAGTGGTTTTACCTCCTTGTCCAAGTTTTGGGCCAGATGATTTCAAGGCTCTTATTAAGAAGAGGAAGTGTCAGGAGAATGAGTTGAACTCCTTTGTGCCAGGAGACATATCGGCTGAGTTCCAACAGTTTTCTGTCTGTTTTGGCTACAACATTATCTCTAGCTCTTGAGATACAGTAGGTGCTCAGTAAACATTGGTTGAGTAAGAAATGAATGAGTGGCCTTATCTCACACACAGACGGGGTTATGGTACCCAGACCCCAGACTGCAGTTGCCATGAAGTGAGTGACTTTCAGCTCCTGGGAGGAGAGGTAAGTGGATACAAAGGATGTGGAAGGGGAAATCTAAGGCATGACAGCTCTGCTGACATTCTTTGTTGTTAGAGGAGAAGTCATAATGAACCCAGGGCTTCAAGTATCTTGCCCCTTCCATGCCCAGGAGACTACAGAATCCCCACTCTCATCAGCTACACTCTCAGGCCAGAGGAAAGCGCTCACTGCTTCCTATCCTAGCTCTGACTCTCAGCGGCCACATGCCCTTGGCCCAGTCATTCACCTTCGGAGCCTCAATCTCCTCGTCTGTTACACGGCAATGGCTGGCCCTCGGCAAAGCTCCCAGAATGGAGCCTGAATAAATCCCCAACAGTGGCTCTGGAGGTGGCCTGGGTGATGGAACAGGGCCAGACTGAGATAATCTAAGTACGTCACCTGCCTCACTCTGCAGCTTAAACTATAGGAAACCAGACCCACTGGTTCAGTCACACAACACAAGGAGCCCCTCAGCCACCCAGAAAACTACAAATAGGAATGACAACGGCTTCAATGTCCTAGCACGATAGAGAATCTCATAGCCAAAGCAGGAGGGCTGGCGGTCGCCACTGAGCCCCTCTAGGGGTCACGCCTGCTGCAGCCCTGCCCACATACCCCACTGTCCTCTGGCCCTGTGTATGCAGAATTGAGAGTAGACAGAGCCGAGTAACGCCCAAAGGACATGGAGACAGAGTTTGCATGGGAGATGAGAGCAGGGTCCCCCGGCCTGGCTGCTGTCCCCCCGGCCCGTGGACACAAATTCCCTAGAGAGAAGCCTCCCAGACACAGAAGTGCTGCGCCGAGAGCAGCTGTCACCACAGGGAGAGAGGAGCCATCCCAAGGAGGCCCAGAGCCCAAGGAACCCCCAGCCCCAGCCAGGCTATAGCCTTCCAGCATTCCAGCAGGCCTCGTGGACCGGACAGCTGTGTGCCAGTCCCCACACTCAAAAGCAGAGCCATGGCCAAGCAGGGAGAAGCAGAAGGTGCCAGGCAGTAGGTGGCCAGGGCAGCATGGCCATGGGAGGAGGGGCCCCCTAGAGTCTGCATAATAGACACGGAAAATCTTTACCGGCATACCCATCTTGCCCCTCTTGCCAGGAACACCAGGCAGGCCCTGCGGAGGAGAGAGAGGGAAAAGGTCAGGGTAGAAGACCAGCAGGGACAGCCAGGCTTGCCCCCAAATCAACCCCAGAGCCACCATGGCAGAAAGTTGCACAGGCCCTGAGATCATGCTCCACATACAGTGGCACCAGGAACACACACGACAGAGGGGTGGCAGGCTTGGGAAGTGCCCGAAGAGAAGAAAGCCCCTTATGCTCCTGTATTCAGCAGAAGCTTACTTAGTGCTCAGTCTCCTATTTTCCTAAGAATCCTACGATTCCCTATACTCAGCTTTTTTTTTTTTTTAATGAAAAAAAGTCTCACTATTGCCCTAGTATAGTGCTATGGTGTCATATCTCACAGCAACCTCAAACTCAAGGGAACCTCTTGCCTCAGCCTCCCCAGTAGTTGGGACTACAGGCGCCTGCTAGACTAGTTTTTCCAATTTTAGTAGAGACAGGGTCTCACTCTTGCTCAGGTTGGTCTCAAACCCCTCAACTCAGGTGGTCCACCCGCCTCAGCCTCCCAGAGTATTAGGATTACAATCGTGAGCCACCGTGCCTGACCTGTACTCAGCTTATGGAAAAGGTTACAAACTGAGTTCCTACATATGGGCTCAGGCTGGGAGGGGACAAGGAAGAAGGTCCTGAGGCCTCCAGCCTAGGGCTTCTAGTGGACACCAAGGCTGGTCCAGGGTGTATGAGAGCTCCTGCTCCCACCCCTGGGCTTCCCTGAGGTAGATACTTGGTCTGGAAGGGCAGGGCATCTTAGGAAACCTTAGCACTCACTTTCCCCCAGACTGTACCCACCAGCTTCCCCAGAAAGCTGTCTCCCAGGTGTCCTTGTGTCTTCATGGACCTCAGTGCCCAAGCCAGAGACAGGGAGCCCTGTCCCCCCACACCCAGTCCTGGTTCCACCATCTCCACCTAGGTGCAGTGCACCCCCCGTTCTTGGATTGCTGGCACACTGGCCACCTGCTCCTCTGTCTCCAACCCAGAAAAGGGACTCAACACAGGTCAGTAGGTGGTTTCTACAAAGGTGCAGAGAGTGAATATTTTGGCTCTGCAGGCCATAAGGTCTCTGTCCCAACCACTCAGAACTGCCACTATAGTGAGAAAGTAGCCACAAACAACCAGTAACCACACAAGCATGGCTATGTCCCACAAAACTATATTTACAAAAACAATTGGCTGGATTGGGTCCATGGGCCAAAGTTTGCAGAACCCAGACCTAGACTATGAAGTGGGCCTGTTTCTTGTTTGCTGAAACCTTCAGGAGGCTCCCCTTGACCTTAGAATAAAGTCCTTTTCCTGACCTTCCTGCCTGGGTGCCACATGACTTCACCCTAGGGCCCCCTTGCAGCCTCAATTCCCAACACTCTCGCCCTCTCATTCATCACTCTAACGATGTGGACTCTTAAACTTGCCAAGTGATCACACATCCCTGACTATGCACATGCTGTTCCCTATGCCTGGAATGGGTCTGCCTCAACTTGACCCTTTAGCAGATTCCTACTCAGCTCAAGGACACCTCCTCCAGGAAGAATTCCATGACTTCCCCAGGCTGGCACCAGGTAGGTTCTGCTTTGCACGGGCTGTGGGGTGGGTGGAGGTGAGTAACCAAAGCAGCACACTTACTCGCTCTCCATCAGAGCCCGGCAGGCCAAAGAGCCCTGGGAATCCAATGTAGCCCTAGGAAAAAGCAGAAGGGGGTCAGAGAGGTTGAGAGGGGTGTGTGGCCAGCCCAACCCAGCCCAGCCCACCCACAGCTGCCATCCCACACCCTGGTTCCTCTTCCTCGCTGGTGGCAGTGGTGACTCCAGTGGCTCCTCGATGACATAGGCCTTGAGGCAAGTGTATATGCCCATGGACTGCATGGTGCTGGCTTCCACGATGTAGTCCAAAGGCACATACCCTCACGCCAGGGAAGGGCGCGGGCTCTCGCTGAGGGGAGGCCCACCCCGCACCAGGGGCTCCAGGACCTGTGGAAGGAAGCTCTCGGCTGGGTTAGGTGCCAGAGGGGCACCAAGTCCTGCCCACCCGCAGGGATGCTTGTGGGTGGTTATGGCCGCTGCAACAGCATCTCCTAGGTCTCGAAAATCCCCTAGACATGGAGCTCACATCCACCTAAGTGCTGGCATTAATAGCAGGTGCCAGCCCAGCATGCTGACGTCAGCCTAGGCATGCATGTGCTACTGCAATAAACCCTCACTAGGGCCCACGGATTGGCCATCACGCTCCTCACTGGACAGACAATGAAACTGAGGCTCTAGAGTTAAAGCAACACAGCTACTCAGTGGTAGAGCGGGGTGTTCCCTCTCAAGGCACACCTCTCCAGAGCTTGGGCTCTCCAACATGCTGGGGCTCCCCTCGAATCCCTCTGAGTTCCTGCCTCCCAGCCTGTCCCCTCACCAGGCATGTTCTTCCCACCCCTTGTGACTGCAGGGCCAAGTCCTTGAAAGCCCGGCTCTAATGCACTGTCCTCGGCAAGCATCCCTGATGCCCCCGCCACCTGAGTCAGTTGTACCTACTACCTTCTCCACTTTCTCCCTTGTCACTTCATTATTTGCATGCATGCTTCTGTCCTCACTAACCTGGAAACTTCTCAAGGGCAGAGACGTAGCCCAGGGTTTCTCTCACTATCTGCACTCTCTAGCTGTTTGTGGAGTGATTTAACAATAACAAAAGCTAATGGTTTTTAAGCACAGACTGCAGCCTGGTCTCAGAGCTTTGCATGCACTAAAACATTTACAGCATCCTCATCACACCAGAGGAAGTAGGCGTTATTGGTCAGCTACAGGTGAGAACTTTTAGGTGCAGAAAGGTGAAGTGACTTGCCCAGAGTCATACAGCTGGAGTGTGATAGAACTGGCTTTTGAATGCAAATCGTCGGCCTCCTAACCACTGTGCTATACTGCCTCCCTCAGACAATCAACCCCTGGAGGCTCACAGTCATCCTTCTCTTACTGAAAGATCAGGAGACGACTGCACCACCTCCTTGGCATCCAGTGTGCTCAATATTCATGATGTTAAAGAGAGACATGACCCTTCTAAGGACAGCTTTTATCCCAGATTCACAAGTGAGAAAATGGGCTCAGAGAGGCCCAGTTACTTGTGCAAGGTCCCAGAGCTGGTTAATGGTAGAGAAGGTCTCAAAGCCACAGCCTACACTTTGCCTGCTTCATACACATGAGGCTGTCAGTGGCAGGGTTGAAGGCCAGCACCTGGCTCACTCAGGCTGCCCAGGGCCCTGGGACCCAAAGGAAACAACAGTGCTGGGGCCAGACCAGTCCTCTCCCTGTGTGTGGCTTCAAGATTCTACCAACACAGCAAATCCAGCAGCCCCAGATCTGCCTGTCCCAGTGGATTAAGCTCTGCGGCCGGGCCAAGAAGACCCCTCTTTCTCCCTGGGCTTAGCAGGCCCTTATGGGGCTACAGCTCACGGGAGCAGCTGTATAAAGGATGGAGGCCCAGATCCTAGGATAGGAGCCTGCTCAGAGCCCACTTGTCACAATAACCTCCTGGAGAACTCACCACCCAACACTCTCCTGACAGCCTCCAGTCTCCTGCAGGGATCGGGGCCCAAACTGCAGCCATTCTGACCTTGCCCTTCTGCCAGGATATAGCTCGGGTAAAGGAGGTCACATGCGACCTGCTCTGACCAGGGACTATGTGACCCAGTTGCTGAGTGTTCCCAGAGGGGCAGCAAGCCCAAGGCCTCAGAATACATGGGTCCTCATCCCAGTTCCCCGTTGGGTATGCAGAGTGAGCTGGAGTGGCCCAGTCCCTGCCATGAACCTAGTTTCTTTGTATGTAGAAGAAAAGAGTCCACCAGATCAGCTACTAGTCTTTTCAACTCCATTTACTCCCATTCAGTTCACCCTGAGCCTTCTCTGCCTCCCCATGGCCCACATGGGAGCCCCTATCTGGTTGCCCCCTCCCCAGTGGCACTTGCTGTCAAATCCCTGGCAGTTCCATAACCAAGCTAGAGGCAGGGGTGGGCATTGTTCCCATTGTAAAGATAGGCAAATGGAGGCTGATAGCTATTCAGGGTTTCCTCTGTGGGGGTCCTAAAGGAAAGGGAGATCAGGAACTCCACCCGTCTCCAGGCCTGGGCAACATTCACCCACCAGGCACCGCTACCCTCCAAAAAGGATAGTCCCCAACAGCCCTCAGCTGAGAGGAGGAAGAGACCTCTGAAGATTCTAGTGATTGGCAATTCCAGTGGCCCAGGCTTTGGCTCCCTGATGGCTAAGGAGGATTTAGGGACACAGCAAGCAAATGCCTGTCTGCAACCAGACTGCATGGAACCCTGGAAGAGCCTTTCCTGACCAGACTCCGCTACCACGGGAACCAAGGCAGCTGACTTGGCTCAAGGCTCAAGGACCCATCACCTGGCCCCTCTGCTGCCCCTCTGGTCTCCAGGGAACACTCAGGTGGGAGGGTCTGGGTGGTGGTCTGACAGCCCTGACCTCTCATCAAGCCCACTGCAGGGGCAGAAGATGCCCACCTCGGCCCCACCTGTATGTCTCTGGCCAAAGACCACTTACCCGGCTGCCTTTGGGGCCGGAGTCCCCTACTGGTCCAGGTAACCCCTGAAACACAAAAGACAGAAGGGCAAGGACATGTGGAGAAGCTCCGGCTGCTGCCAATCGTGTGGTGACGCCTATCTCTTGGGGCCTCAGTTGTTCCCTTTGTAGGAGGCGGTGGGATTGGACCAGCAGTCTTCAACCTGAGCCCTCACAGCCTGAGGGTTCTGGTGAGGGAGACAGAGTGGGAGGAGCCTTCAGGCCCAGCCCCCTGAACCAGGAAGGACCCCTCTTACTAGGGTCTTACAAGGAACTAGAGCAGCTTGTCCCTCTGCTGGCAAAAAGAGGCTTCCTCAGCCCAGTCCCCGACAGCCCTTTCCTTAGGGCCCACGTGGTGGGCACATCTCCTTGGCCCCCAGCCCACCGCCTCCCTCCACCTGGGGCACCCATGGCCATCTCCACACCACCATGGCCATGGCCACAGAGCTTCCAGAAGCCATATACTGCACCTGCCTGCCAGGGTAACCTTTGGCCCCTGGGCTGCCCTCAGGTCCCAGCTGCCCCTGCAAAGGAACAGAGAGGACGATAAGGAAAGGAGAGACCCTGCCCAGCTCTGGGTCCCAGGGAAGTAGGGGACTGGGGCTGACAATGAACAAAGACGGGGGAGGAATGTGAGATGGGACAGGAGGAAGGGGATGCCAGGGCCTGCTGGGCCCCTAAGCCCACCTCTCTGTGGAACCGGTCAGACCAGCTCGAAGGGACAAAAATCCCTCTGCTTGCAGCCCAGGAATAAGAAATCACTGAGGAGGCCTGGCTAGCTCTCCCATGCTGGCAGAGCTGCTGTTTGACTTGGGCCAGGGCAGCCAAAATTCCTGCAAACCCCATGGCGGCATGTATAATATCCCCTAACATCACCCGGAACAGGCCAGCTATTCATGGCTCCAAACAGCCAAGCGGCTCGCGCCAGCACCGAACCGGTGTGGACTCTGGCTCTCTCAGGCAAATGTAGGTGGGGGAGAGGTGAGCCGGGCTGGGCAGAGGGCCCCAGCAGGATGGGAGGCAGAACATCCTGGCTCTGGGTTGGCTCAGAGAGCAGGATCCAGGGAGGAGGCCAGGGATGGGGAGGGTTGGAGGGAGGAGTGCCCCGGAGCTGAGGCCGAGGCCCTCACCTGTTCTCCAGGGTGCCCTGCCGGTCCAGGATAGCCCTTGTGTCCCTGTGGGAGGGAGAAATGCATCAGGTAGGAAAGACACATGCAGACCTGCAGGTCACGGGGGCCCAGCCCCCTGTCTGCCCTGTTCGGCACATCTTCCATGTCACGGATGTCGTATGTGCTCAGTAAACCTCCCACGTGGACGGAGATGCCATATGAGGCTCAGCAGTATCCTACGATTTCATTTATGCTCTCAGCACGTCTTAGGCCAGAAGACATCAGGGGAGTCCTTCACTCCTTCGTCAGAGTTTGTGGGCTGAACTGGGATACAGCAACTGTGACCAAAAGACACTGTATCTCCATTCCTTTTCCAAATCCAGAGAGAGGATGAGACCACATCTCAGGGATGGAAGGATTTGCCAATGGCTTGGGGAGTACTGTGTAGAACCCAAAGTCTGCGATACCTTCAAAGTCTGCGATACGTTCACGTGATGCTAGGATTTCCCCCGTCAGGACTTGCTCCAACACACACGGAAACATATAGCAACCAAAATAGCTGCTTCCCTTCCTCAAACCAGCCCCAGCTCCTCCTCCAAGGAGAAAAAGGCCACCCAAGTACAGACCGAGAAGGACTCTGGCAACACCGTAGTACCACTCTTGACCTTCTACCCATCTACCATGGGCTAAGGCAGCTTCTGGCCAAGAGGGTCAAGACAAGTGTGCACTTTCAGCAAGCCCCGGGGATGACTACCTAAGCCATTTCGTGCATTAGGAGCGGAGGGAAACCCCAGACTTCAAGCTTCCATCACCTTAAGGCTATTGTGAAAATAAGACTGAGCAAGGGCCTTCCATTTCAGACAGTGACCACACCGATCCCCAGTAGACTCCCTGTTCCCCACTTGCTGCGCAACTCTGGGTGGGTTCCTGCACTTCTTGGGACCTCAGATAGGGGAGTTAGAACTCTGAGTCCCTATCAGGTCTGATATTTTAAAACCCTGCAGTTCTTAGACTCCCTAGCATCTAAAATACACATGAGACTCAAGATACATGACAAAACTTTAGGATTCACATACACATACACACACTCCCATATGCCCTCTCTATGCACTGCTGTTTGCCTGAAACTACACAGGTAGACGGTGACTTCATCTGGGCCCTTATAGCAGCCAGGTGAGGTAGAGGGGGCAATTATCATCGCTATTTTGCAGAAGAGAAAACTGAGTCTTGGAGAACTGATGCCACCTGCCTGGGGTCCTATCACTAAGGAGCAGCAGGCGCCCACTCACTTCCAGATCTTGCTAACACCTGAGGCCACACTGAGAGCCTTGCAAACATCCCCAGGCATGCATAGCCGCACACACGTACCCTCACACACACACTCAGCTCCCCCTGAAGACTCCCAAGAAGTGGGGACTCTTAATTATAAACAGAGTTGCTTTGATCCGAGAGGTCTGGGGAGTTTACAAGCATTCCTTTTGCACCTACTCACACCTCAAGACCCCTCAGCGACACGATAGCATCTCAAATCCAGAGGCCTATGGAGATTGATGCAACATGGCTGGATGAGATTCTTCTACCCAGCACTAGCATACAGAGTGATTACCATCTCTCTTTTTGTTGTTGTTGCAGAACTGATCTAGTTTCTGATGCTGCTCCACCAACTGGCTGGCTGTATGACCCAAAGCCAATGACTTCATCTCTCTGAAACCTTTTATCTCAATTATAAAATGGTGACATAAGATTGGAGCAGGGGTTGCATGCTTTACATGCATGATATAAAGCATGTAAAGCAATGAATTCAACAGCCCTGTAACAACTAGCTGCTGTTATCATCATGATCTTCATTTTTATTCATTCATTCAATAAACAGTTACTGAGTTTGCATGCGCTGGCACAGTTCTGGGCACAGGAAGAATGAGACAGACAATATCCTCTGCCTTAATGGAGTTTACATTCTCATTAAGGGGCTATAAACACAAATTAAACATAAAAATGATGTCTGGGGTGCAGGGAGAGGGGTACGGGGAATTGTTTAATGATTACAGAGTTTCAGTTTTACAAGATGGAAAAAGTTCTGGAGACTGGTTGCACAACAATGCAAATATACTTAATGCTGCCGAACTGTACACTTATAAATGGTTAAGATGGTAAATTTTATGTTATATATTTTTTACCACAAGAAAAATAAAATTAAAAAGAGAGAGAGAGAATCCAGTAGTGGCCAGTGCTATAAAGAATAGTAAGCAAAGTGAAGGGACAGAGAATGGCAGTGTTGGTACAGCAGTGCCTGGAGGGGCGTCAGGGAAGGAAAGGCTGTCCAGGCAGAGGGCAGCAGGTGCACAGGCCCTGAGGCAAGAATGCTTTTGAGTGGTATTGAGGAAGCAAAAGAACTCCTCAAAAGTTCTTTGTGACAGGAACAGAGTGACTAGGATTGGGAGCGGGAGATTAAAGACCAACAGGAGATCAATGTGACTAATAGCCACAGTCATTATTGTTCCACTTGGACTTTGCAGATGAGGAGGAACAAGCAAAGCCTTTTCCCATGAAGAGCTGAACTGAGCTCTGCACTCTTGGCTCAGCATAGGCAATTATCCTCTCCGAACCTCACTCTGCCATCTTCTGCAAGCCTCAAGGGGTTACTATAAAGAGCCAATGGAATAATCGGGTAAGGAACCCAAGAGACCCACAAAAGGCGGTCCAGGGGGCCCTTGGCCATCGCCAGCTCCTGTGGCAAAAAGCCACAAAGCACACTGCTGAAAAATGATTCTTTAGCTCCCTCACAAAAGAAGCAGAGAAGGGTCCCCAGTGAAACCCCAGGAGGAGATTTCAAATAAACATTTTGTTAAGGATGCAGCTAAAGGCAGTGAATGATTGTCAGGGGCAAATACAGTGGCTGGGCCTATGCCTAAAGCACCAAAACCTTACATCACCTCATCAACTCTTTTCAATCACCCCCTAGAAGGGAGGAATTACCATGCACACTCACCAGTTGAGAAAAATGAGGCACAGAGAAGTAAAGAGACTTTCCTGAGGCCACACAGCTTTTCAGGAGCTACGCCAGGCCTGCGACTGCAATTCCTAGGTCCTTAACCACCCAGTCGTGGGATGAGACCTACTCTTGAGACCTGAGGCCTGCCTAGCAGAGCCACAGGGTCCCCCAAGTAAAGATCCCCTTACAGGCACACATCCCTGGGACTGGAGCTCTTAGATCACTGCAGCATTATTGGGGCAGAAGAACAGAATGCTAGGGTATCTGAGTTGGAAGGGACCTAAGCTTTCCATCTGACAACTTCCTTTCTCATTGAACACACTGAGAAACTAAGACTCAGACAAGGGAAGGAATTTGTCCAAAGTTACTTAGCAAGTTGTGGCCAAGCCCAGACTATTTCCTAGCACTATAGACTCACTGGGATGTGCTTCATCCACAAGACCACAGGGCCTTGGTCTCTCCTGATCAGTGAAACCTGAAGGATCTTGAACATTGCCATGAATACCCCACTTTCTCCTGGAAGGCGGGAGCAGCAAAGACCAAGTATAGCCAAGGTAGGGGGGGAGGTCCCCATGCTCCCTGAAAGCACCTTAATGGTGTTTACTGAACTGGGGCCAGCAAATAACTCCAAATGACAGGGCCTCATGACCTGGAAAGATCCAAGCCATTATCTTCTCTGGGTCCCCAGCAATTATGGGGCGGGCACTGACCGCAAGGTGGACCCACAGGCAATGCTTTCCCAGTTTGTGATTGGTGCCTAGCTGGTACTGGGGGGAGAGGGAATGTTCTGGGGAGCTCTAGGGACCAGGGTGTCTGCAAGGGGCCTCTGGCTGCCCCACAGGCGGGTCTCCACAGGACCTGTGTTTATAATAGAACTCGGTCTATATTTTGGTTTGGGAGCCAGATTAATCATTGCTTACAATGCGCAAGGAGAAACCAGACATCACCTCACTGTTGCTACAGACCGTCTGGCTGGGATGCTATTTGGGCATAGGGCAGGGAGGGGAGAGGTCCTGGCCTGGCCTGGGGTCCTGGACCAGCGTGTACCCAGACATCAGAGGTAGAACAGGCTCTACCTTAGTTTGTGCAAGGCCTCAGCTTCCCTTTTAGTAAAATGGAACCAACCAAAGTCGCTTACTCTCCATGAAGCCACTCCCTGAATTTGTCTACCACCTTGGCAGCACACAGGGAAGGGTGTCAGCAGGGCAGCAAGAACCAAAGAGGAAGAAACACAGGCCAAGAGATAAGAGGGACTTGTTACATGATACTGGACAAGGCACCTCTCTGGGCCTTGGTTTCCCCAGCTGGCCTCTCAGGTCTAATCGGGTGATAAAGTGTAGGATTCTGAAACTAGCATGGTCCACCATGGCACAGCGAGGTGTGCAACCTCACACTTGCCTTTGCGCAGTGCTCACTGGATAACTGGGGCAGGGCAGGAGGGTATAGTTTCATTCATCCAGTTACCTATTCATTCAACAAATGTTTGCTTGGCCCTAACGAAGACCAAGACCCTGACTGGGTCCTAGGGATATGCTGATGAACAGAATAAACTCACCTCCTCCCTTCAACAAGGAGAGGTGGGCATGAAACACATCTTCAGGGGAATGAAAGCAAAGAAGCAAGCACTAGAGAGTGGGGGTGGCAGCATTGTAGATCCAGGCTGGGGTGGGGGGAAAAGTGCTTGGGGGAGGGGGGGACAGGAAAGAAGCCACGCAGTGATGAGCAGTGGAAGCCCAGAGCAGCTCCAAAACAAGGGAACCTGGAGAAGATTCTCAAGAGGAGCACTATAGACCCGGGGATGCCACACTCAGGCAAAACTAGCAGTTATGTGAAAAGGCAGGAGATCATCACAGGCAGCCTCAATCACACACTCCCTGATGACCCCCCTCTGCCCTCCAGTTCATTACAGCTTCCCACAGATGGTGGCCAACTCAGACAGCACAGGGAGGGCAGTCGGAGGGAGCCAGGGGGATGTCAGGATAGAGAAAGCAAGTCAGCCTCAACTTGAATCCTGATTTCATTCCATAAGACTCACCTACCTGGAGCATCAGGGCTTGACAAGAAGATCAATCAGTGATGCTCACCAGAGGTAAGGAGAGAAGGGGGCAGAAACGGAACAGATGGGCATGTCCAGTGCTGTGCTAAGCCCCATGTGGGGACACAAGGATGAACAGGTTGGCTCCCATCCTCTGTGTACTCTCTTTGGTTTGAGCAATGTGCCAAGAATACTGGTAGGTTTGCCCAGCAACCAGAAAGAGCAGAGTCCCCAAGAAGGTGAGATGATGGGAGGGCCAAAGAAGAGAGGTGTGATCTTTTTTTCTTTTTTTTTTTTTTCTAAGTGAGAAATAGGGTCTTGCTATGTTGCCCAGGCTGGCCTTGAACTCCTGGGCTCAGGCGACCCTCTCAAGTAGCTATGACCACAGACACATGCCACCACATCTGGCTGGGAGGCATGACTTCTGCCTGAAGGTGCTAGGGAAGGTGGTCTTGGAGAAGATGGCATTCAAGAACAGATCCAGGGGACAGAGGTGTGAAGATGAGTGTGGAGGAGACAGCATACCAGGGGAGGGCATAGCAGGAGCAAATGCAGGGAGGCAGGAAGGCCCAGGACACATGGGATGGGATGGAGGGAGGAGCAGCTGTCCTATGCTCAGCAGGATGTTTAGCAGTATCTCTGGCTTCTACTCGCTAGAAGCTGATAGCACCCCCTCCCAGTAGTAACGACCCAAAATGTCTCCAGACACTGCTAACTGTTCCCTAGCAGGCAAAATCACCCCAGTGTGAGGCCACCAGTCTATAAGAAAGAAGGCAGGAAGGTTGGACTAGACAGAGCATGGCAGGTGCACATGGGGTGTTGGCAGCCTCTAAGCTAATAGAGGGTGGTTCATGGGTAACTAGCAAAATGACTGATACTGCCAGAGAGTTTCCTCTCCTTCATCAGTGTTGTAATCATTCATTCATTTATTCAACCAATACATGGCCCTTCCATGTGCCAACCCTGTGCTGAGTGCTCAGAACATAACATCTCACTTAGCCCTCCCACTGCCCCCAGGAGGCAGCGGAGGCTCAGGGAGGAGAAATGCTGTGCCCAAGTTCTCACAGCAGTGGAATGACAGAGCCGGAATTGCATCTGCCCTGGTCTGCTGACCTGCCCCACAGCCCTCGGAGTTAGCCCAGCAGAGTCCTTCACCCACCCCCCAGGCAGAAGGCAGAGGAACAAACCCTCACGCAGGCAGCCTCTCTTCCACTTGATGGAGCCTCTACCTTATTTAAGAAGCTGTTTCAATCAGCCTTGTGCTGAGGGAAAGGGCCTGAGAGTCAGAAGACCCAGATTCAAATCCCCACCCTGTGGCTAAGTGACTCATGTATCAAACTGGTGGCTCTCAATCTTGGCTATCAGGGGAATCACCAGGGAGCTTGAGAGCCACGGATACCTGGGTCACACTCTTAGACCAATTGATCCAGATCCCCCAATGGGATCCAAGCTCCCCAGCTGGTTCTAATGCACAGGGAGGCTGGGGGTGACTACTATAGACTGCACCCCCACAAGGCCCTCAGTGAGCTCATTTGCATTTAAGATCAGGTCCTGGTCCACAGGTAAATATTTGCTCAATGACTAGAAGAATGAATGAATGGAGTGAATGAATGAGACCTGTTTGGACCTCAGTCTTCTCAACTGTAAATGGGCACAATACTGCCCACCAGCTACTGCGAGCAAACAACGTGAGGAGAGACAAAAGCCTTTCCACTGTCTCTGATCTGCCACCCTACTACCCGGAGCCCTCCCAACCCAAACTCTCCACTTCCTGCTTAATTTTCCCCATAGCCCTTCCCATCTTAGAACACAACTATGTTTTTACTCCTTTTTCATTTTATTGTCTGTCCTCTCCCTAGGAGATGCAAGCTCTGTGGGGTGAGGAGTTTTGTCTATCAGTTCAGCTCAGTGCCTGGCACAGAGTAGGCATTCAATCATTCCTGTGGCACAAGTGAATGAATGGGATTGTTGGTGCCACTTCACAGTGACACAAGAATTCAGCTTCTTGATGAGAAAGGGGAAGCTGAACTTACCTCTCAGCCACCCGCACCCTTCTCTCCCAAGGCTCCCCATGAGATCATGCAGAAAAGTCACACTTAAGGATTTGGGCAAAGTGGCAACTATTGTCACTAAAAACACATGTAGGAGGAGAGATAGCTTGGTCATGGTGCCCACTGCATTGGTTCTCTACTTTTTTTTTTGTAGAGACAGAGTCTCACTTTATCGCCCTGGGTAGAGTGCCGTGGCGTCACACTGCTCACAGCAACCTCCAGCTCTTGGGCTTAAGCGCTTCTCTTGCCTCAGCCTCCCTAGTAGCTGGGACTACAGGCGCCCGCCACAGCGCCCGGCTATTTTTTTGTTTTGCAGTTCGGCCGAGGTTGGGCTTGAACCCGCTACCTTCGGTATATGGGGCCGGCGCCCTACTCGCTGAGCCACAGGAGCCGCCCCACATAATGATTTTCTTTAAGGATGGTTTAGAAATGGAAAAATGTTAACAAATTTGGCAATTACTTTGGATCTATCACCTGTCATCATAAATGGCTGCTGCTTGTCATCCACACAACACCAGGAAGTAAGACAAACAGGACTGATG
>CAUYON010149908.1:0-12471 GCA_963573935.1 Arctocebus calabarensis
ATATAGTGATCAAGAAAATGCCATGAAGGCTATCTGTAACAGTACGATCAAAATATTTCTGAATGTATATGAATCATGCCCTATGATTGCACCAATGTACATAATTATGATTCAATAAAATTATTAAAAAAAAAAAAAGAACAATTGCTTTTCCTTCCTCTCCTTGTTATCTCAATATATTGCAGGAAAGAAAATCAAGAATGCAACCTGACCTGGCCCAGCCCAATTTAAAGATAATACCTCTCTCTCAAGTTAATTCATAAGTCCATCTGTTTCCCTCCATCCATTCATCCATTCTCCCAAGTATCTATTCATCATGTCCTAATCACCACTTAGTACCCCTAAACAGAATTACCTATATTCTTCATCCTTCTGTCCTCTCTGAAAATGAGGATATATAAAAGTCTGTACCCCACTGAGATAACGGATAATCACTCTTGTTATTGTCCCCAGGCACATGGTAAATAAATTTGTAATCTTACTTTCTCTTAGTAATCTGCCTTATTGTGAATGGAACATTCAGTGAAACTTCTGGGGGCAAACAGGAAGTTTTCCTTCTCCCCCACATATTAAACTATATTTCTTTGCTTCTTGTTTATTTTCTTCCCTGTCCACTGAGTATAAGTTCCATGAAGGTAAGGATCTTGCCTATTTGTTCCTGCTATATCCCAACTCTTAGAATACTCCTTGCTAAAAAGAAGATTTTCTAAAATAAATAGTAATGTCATGCACAAAATTATATGGTAATGAATTTAAAATCTTAGTAATGTAGAAAACTTTCTGAGAATATAATTTGAAACATAAATTGCTTAAGAATATCTGAAGAGAGCAATTATGAAAGTATAAATATTTTAATATTACTTCCAAAAAGTCTTCAGGGATCAGTGATTATTTTACCAATGAGTTCTTCAAAATTCTAAAAAAAAAAGTCTAATTATAATGTTACATGCATTTGATTCAGATTTGATTCAGATTACTTAAGAGCCAGAAATACACTTGTGAATCAAAATCTGACAAAAAATAATATGAGCAAATAAATAAAAGCCAATCAAATTTAACACATTAATGAAAATGGCTTTCCAAATTGATAAAGGGGTGCAAGGTGACAACTAAAGTTGTGTCCCCCAAACTCTGTGAAGAAACAGGCTGAGCTAAAATGATAATGATAATGATAATCAGCTCCTATAACCTCATTTGCTTGATAGTAGTTAGTCACAATCCCCTTATTTGCTTCTCCATAATTGTTACTTTAGAGGGCACAGATGGTTTTAAAGATTCTTTTTTTTGAAACAGTCTCAGTTTGTCACCCCCAGTAGAGTGCTGTAGTGTCACAGCTCACGGCAACCTCAAACTCTTGGGTTCAAGTGATTCTCTTGCCTCAGCCTCCTGAGTACCTGGGACTACAGGCACCTGCCACAACACCCGGCTAGTTTTAGAGGCAGAGTCTCAATCTGGCTCAAACTGGTCTCTAACTCTGAGTTCACGCAATCCACCTGCCTGAGCCTCCCAGAGTGCAAGGATTACAAGCATGAGCCACCACCACTGCCTGGTTATAAAGATTCTTAACTTACTTGTTTGGAACCTAAGGGTAGTTTTTAAGATATCCTCCAGGTCCTTCATTCCAGTGCATTGACCAACCCATCCAGAGCAAGGAACCAACTTAATTGGTCTTAGCCCCCCTTACCCAAGGAATTGCATTGCAATGGATTGGCTGACCCGTCCAGACAGTAGCCCATACTAAAAGAACTATGATTTCTACCCCCAAATAAGCCAGTTAGCAGACTCTGATTGCCACATCCTATGCCCACCAAACCATGTTTAAAATCCCTACCTCCTCAATTCTCAGGGAGGCAAATTTGAGAAATGTCTCCCATCTCCCCAGTTGCCACTCTGCAGAGCACACCCTCTCTCTGCTGTAAACTGCGGTGTCTAGATGTTGGCTTCCTTTGGGGCAGGGCTCAGACAAACCTGGCTGAGTGACAACATGAACAGAATTATTGTTTATGTTATAGAAATTTTCTGTAGATCCTTAGATATTAGGACATCAAATAGTAATTAATTAGTAATAACTATAATTAATATACATGTGATTGAAAGTGTGCTAGAGCTTTAAACAGCAGTTTCTTGGGTGGTCAGATAAGGAATTGGAAGACACACCCAGAGCCACAAAAACAGACTAGGATGGGCAACTGTCCCTTGTGAAAAGAGAATCAGAAAAAAGAAAACCAGTTTGCCACCCTCACAGGAAATCCATCCACGTCAAGCCACACCAGGGTATACTCTAGCCAAAGGCTTTTAGCAGACAGGACATCCAGGATGAAATAAAGAGTACACGCCACATTAGAGTATTTAGAGTTTATTGATAGACTTTTAAAAATCTCTACAAAAGTTAAGACAAAGCTTAACAGTATAGCTGGGCATTGTGGAGAGTGCCTGTAGTCCCAGCTACTTGGGAGGCTGAGGCAGGAGAATCGCCTAAGCCCTGGAGTTGGAAGTTGCTGTGACTTGTGTGATGCCAGGGCACTCTACCGAGGGCAGTAGAGTGAGACCCTGTCTCTACAAAAAAAAAAAAAAGCTTAACAGTAAAGTGATGGCTGAAATGGCTCACCAATCCTTACTCAAATTATTGCCTCTTATAGACCCCAAAGCTAACCTTTTCCAAGGTGGCATTCTTTCTTAATTTGCATAGTTCAAACCAAAGATCACATTAACCCTTAGCGTAACATTCCACTTCAAAAGTGACTCTCCTAAATCAATGCACCTAAACTACTCAAAATAGGCATCTTTAGGATAGGAGCTAAATGTTCAAGACAGTAAGAACAGGAGACAGAGGTGAAGGTGAGGTCTGCTGCATCCTGTCCACTTTAGCCTGTCTGACTCCATCTTATCCTCATTACATGTAACATGTGCTTTTTGTCTTTTCAGACAAAGTCTCACTTTGTCACCCTCAGTCCAGTGCCATGGCATCATAGCTCACAGCAACCTCAAACTCTTGGGCTCAAGCGATTCTTTTGCCTCAGCCTCCCAAGTTGCTGGGACTACTGGCACCCGTCACCATGCCCGACTGTTTTTTAGAGACAAGGACTCACTCTGACCAGGCTGGTCTTGAACCTGCTCAGGCCATCCACCAACCCTGGGCCTCCCAGAGTGCTACATTATAGGTGTGAGCCACCGCATCTGGCCCTACTAGATATGCTTTTGTTACAAGAAGATGAGAAAGAGAATCACCCAAACACCAAGATATGGAGGAAGGGCTTTAATTTCAGCCAGCGAAGCTTCAGGGGACTAGTGTCCAAAATGGCTGAGCTTCCCATCAGCTCTGCCCTGTCCTTTTACGGGACTCACAGGTAGACAGACAAAGGAATAACTCTATTGCCCCTTGTTGGAGATTTTAAATCACCTGAAAGAAAAATGCACACTAGGGGTAAGATGGGCACAGGATTTACAGAAGTGGAAGCAAGCATTAGTTTCAAAGTCCCAGGAAGCTAAACTACAAATTCTAAGAGCTTTGCAGGACTTTGCAGGTGAGGCCTTTGCAGGAGTGTCCTTGGGCTTTTGTTCTTTCAGACCTTACTTTTCCCAGGTATTCTCTCTCACTTGCACAGGTGCCCCTCTGCCCTGTTGTTCTGTCTGCCTTTGAAAAAGTTCATTCCTATGTTAATCTTCTCTGGTCCTATGCTTTGTTTTGTCAATTTTAACTATTTCTCTCAGGATTGCCCTCTGCTTTGCAGAGTTCCCTCTGAATGTTATAAAGATAGGTTCTTTTTTTTGCTTTTTAGAGACCCCCTTCACCACAATCAAAAGTGAAGGATATTTATCTTGATATCATTAATATGGATTAGTATCTAATCAAACCCTCGGCCAAAAGACTACTTAACAATTTTTTAAATGAGGCATCTCCATTTAAAACATAGAAGAGCAGCTCGGCGCCTGTGGCTTAACGGGCTAAGGCATCAGCCATGTACACCTGAGCCGGTGGGTTCGAATCCAGCCCGGACCCGCCAAATAACAATGACGGCTGCAACCAAAAAAGGGCCGGGCGTTGTGGCGGGCGCCTATAGTCCCAGCTACGTGGGAGGCAGAGGCAGGAGACTCGCTTGAGCCCAGGAATTGGAGGTTGCTGTGAGCTGTGACTCTCTCCAGGGTGACAGCTTGAGGCTCTGTCTCAAAAAAAAAAAAAAAAAATAGAAGAGCAGCTCAGTATCTGTAGCTCAAGCAGCTAAGGTGCCAGCCACATATACCAGAACTGGCAGGTTCGAATCCAGCCTGGGCCTGCCAAACAATAATGACAACTCAACCAAAATAGAGCCAGGCATTGTGGCAGGCACATGTAGTCCCAACTACTTGGGAGGCTGAGGCAAGAGAATTGCATAAGCCCAGGAGCTGTGATACCACCTCACTCTACCCAGGGTGACAACATGAGGCTCTGTCTCAAATAATAATAATAATAATAATAAAATAAACAGAAGAGGGTAAGGGAACAAGACATAAAACACACTAACATTTTCTAAACATTTTAGCTAAGATAATCAGACATGAAACAGAACCAAGAAGTAATTTCTTCTGTGCAACACTTTCATTGCCAGCTGGCCAAGAGGAAACCAATGCTGAGACAGCCATTGTTACAGAAGGAGTTTAATACTGCAGGCACCATGGAAGGAGATGGGAGGAATTCCTCAAAGCCACCTCTCCAAACATTTGGGAGAAAGGGTTTTTAAGACAGTTTTATGGCCCCAAAGCTAGGCAATAGGGTGTGCTAACTCACTGGGTTTGGGGCAAAATCACAGGGGTGTAGAAATTGTCTTCTTTGCTGAGTCAGTTCTTGGGTTGGGGGTAGTCACAGAATCAGTTAAGCCAGCTCCTTCGTATGGATGGGGTCAGCTGATCCACTGGACTGTGGGACCTGCAAGATATCTCAGAAACTACCTTTAGGTTTTAAGAAGGTGATGCTCTCCAAAGAGAAAGTTGAAGATCCTTATGATCACTCATCCTTCCCCCAAAAGGTGTTTATAAAAATACCTGGTCTTCACTGGGATATTGATTGACCATTCTGGGATACTCCCCATGCACATGGTAAATAATTTCTGGTGTTACTCTCTCTGTGGACTTCAGTTGAACAAACGGTAAAGATCGTTGTCCTTTAGAAATTTAAGATTGATGAGAAAAAGAGTTTTTATGAGTATTTAGCCTTGTGAGTGACTCTGGTTTGGTATATATTTTGGCACTTCAAGGTACAAATATTCATATTATTTGATTCTTTCTCCATTCAGAAAATAGCCTTTTGTTGTTGTTATTGTGAAAGAGGATACCTGGGAAAAGTAAGGTCTGAAATGGCTCAGCGCCCATAGCATAATGGTTACTGTACCAACCACATACACCACAAGGCTGGGCAGGTTCGAACCTGGCCTGGGCCTGTTAAACAATAAGGACAACTGCAACAAAAAATAGCCGGGCATTGTGGCAGATGCCTGTACTCCCAGCCTTTTGGTAGGCTGAGGCAAGAGAATTGTTTAAGCCCAAAAGCTTGAGGTTGCTGTGAGCTGTGACACCGTAGCACTCTATTGAGGGTGAAACTCTAGATAGAGTGAGACTCTATCTCAAAAAAAAAAGGCTTGTCACAGGAGTCCTAAGGACACTCCTGTGAGCTGTGATGCCATGACTCTCTATCTCAAAAAAAAAAGAAAAGTCTGAAAGAAAAAAGGCTTGTCACAGGAGTCCCAAGAATACTCCTGCAAAGTCCCCCCACTTGGTGTCTCAGCTCTTAGAAATTTATAGAAACTCAATTTCCTGAGACCTTGAAACTAATGCTTGCTTCCACTTCTGTAAAAGCCCCAGCTGAAATTCTCCAGCTCCATTCAAACTGACCAATGAGAAGGGGAGCTGTGAACAAGGACCCTTGGCTGGAGATAAAAGGGAAAGGACAGAGCCAGTGGGGGAGCTCAGCCATTTTTGATCTTCAGTCCACCGTGGCTCCACTGGCTGAGATAAAGCCCTTCCTCTTTTAAACACGAGTGTTTCTTTCTCTACATCAAGCTTCGTTTTCCTGCAACAGTTGTTGTTGTTAATTTCTTTTTTGTTGTCTTTCTGTGTCATTTTGTCATAAAGTGGGTTACCATGGGGTAGAACACAGGCCTGGCACCTCCATTAGTTCAACGTTCCAGCCCGCCCTGCAGAGGAGCTGGTTACACAGTTCTAAGTAGACCAGCATCTATTAACACAAATTTTGCTGCAGGTCCCTGAAAAAAATATACGAAAATTTCTTCTCATCCTGTTTCATGTCCTTGAGCTTGTCTGTGACTGAGTGGGAATTTTCTCTTCAGTCTTTGCCATGGTGGATGGAAGTGGTGGTGATTTTTCAGACACATGTCAGGCAGCCAATCTGAAAAAAATTGGGGGTCCAAGACATGTAAAATTCTACATTCTTTGTACCAACTATATCAAGGTCCAGGGAAATCTTTGTCTGAAAGGGTCTATTTTCTGTGTCTATCTCTGAAGAGTGAATTTTTTGGGAATCTTGGACACTGCCTTCTCTGTACCCTCTCCAGGCTAAATCTGAAAAATTACCACCTGGGCTTTCTAAGAAGAGCCATAAGATTGAGTCACTTTTGGAATAAATATACCATTAAGGGTAATGGCCAAAAGATAGATCCTTTAAATTAAAAGACTTCTAAATTTTCCTTAAAGTATTTTTAGAGATCTCTTATTTGAAACAATTGCCTTATTTTGTATTAATAGAGAAATTAGATTAAAACAAAGACACATAATGTGGCTTACAAATTCTTGTGACAAAATCAAAGAAGAAATATCTCATCTAAAACAAAATCCTTTCATTGCCCCTGTGGAAATAGTGGCACAGGCCAATTTACCTTGTACCCTAAAGGTCAAAATTCTGTGCTTTCAGTTCACCAACCTGTGTTTTATTCCCAGGCAGGAAATGAGCCTGTTCTGGTCTGATACTTGTGTAACTTTCACTATTCTTTTCCCTGTGTTCACAGTTTTTGCTTGCCTGTACTCTGTAGAGACATATGAGGGTTTTCGATATTTGCAGTCAGCTGAAAAGCTGGAACCCTAGAAAGTATGACTAGAAAAAAAAAGGATGGCTTACATCTTTTTTATGACTAGCAAGTCTTTCTTTTCTTTGAGCTGTTTTTGTGATGTTTCTGGATCTTGTGAAAACTCTTTAAAGACACCTCTTGCTTCATTGATTAAGTCACGTATAACCTTGGTTAAAGCTTGCTGGTTGAATTTGAAAGGATACTTCATTAAAAATTTCAAAAGCAAAAATGTCAACTAATTGTTGAAACTGTATTTAGGTAAAACCAACTCCGTGCCATATCCAATCCAGTTGTTTCTATAACTCACTTCCATTTTCTGTATATCACGTTCTCTTTCCTGTCCATGAATCTTCTCCAGCATTGAAGTCTCTCCAAACCTGTTGTGGTTCAGCTGCTCAATTTGTGAATTGCTCTTTGCTCAGTTCAACTCTGTTACATTTAATTTGTCAAAAGTAGGTTCAAAATAGAGCACCCAGAGATCCCCCAAAAGTCCTATGAAGTACCTGCTGGGCCTGTTTTGTCCATTTCTCTCTCTGGGGAGTGTGGATAGTTCTTTCCCAGATTCCAAAGTGTCACAGATGTGTGTTTTGAGTGCCCTGAGTTCGTTTAAGCAATTTTAATCCTAACTGGGTTCAGAAGTCATGACAGGAACTACACTAGGTCTAGAATCAGATTAGATCTGATAATTAATTAGCTTAGATCCAGTTAGAGGTCTCAGACATCTTTTTGGGCCAATAAGTAAATGGTAATACTATGTATGAGGGGAGAGGTACAAACTCCACAACTCAGGAATCTGCAGGTGCAGGTATTTCTATGTTTTAGCCCTTTGTTCATTTTGTGTGTGCACGTGTTTGTGTGTGTGTGTGTGGGGGCAACTTGGGTAAGGAAAAAAAATCATTGCCTAAGTTGATCATGGATATCTAAAAGCTCTTAGATTCAAGGCAAAAATAGGATCCTCAATTTCTAAAGAACTGAGTACTCCATTCTCTGACCTATATGTATAAGTCTTAGGCCCTGGAAGTGGCAAACACAGAAATGGCAAAATCCTACCAAAGGCAAACTATCATCTAGCTAATAATTGCTGAAAGCAATAAAATAGGTAATTAAAATATTTATAGTCTGAATAGAAAGTAATATTTAAGAGTGGACAAATAAAATTCCTTATAAGATCTATCAGAATTGCTTCTATCTGCATATCTATATATCTGTGTATGTATATATGTCATGTGTTTGTGATATTTTACTACCAAAATATATAAAAAGAGCTCTATATAATTAGCTTAAAAAGTAAATGCTTAAATTGAATATTTTATCAAGAAGATAAAAACTAATGCCTCTTAGTTCTTATGACTTTAGTAATACAGTTATTGACCTCTATTCAATTCTTTTTGATTCTGTTGCACCTTGACTCATAATTTCTCTTTACATTCACCTTCAGAAGGAGATAGTTAACATGGACTTGAATACCTTGGAGATAACTGTGAGTTTCTTTCAATATTCTCTCAAATTCTCAAAACTGATTTAGACTCTAACCTTTACCCAGGGATTTACTCTTGTTCAGTGCTTGGTGAGTATGGTGATGATCTTTTGCTCTGTAAATAGACCACTCTCTTAGACTCCCTTGCTCTTTTAAAGACTGTAGCTGAATTGAGGTCATAAAGCCTCTAGGTCTAGACCACAGTGGGTACTAAGACATAAAACTGTTACTTAGGACATAAAATATCTCAGGGCACTCAAGCTCACCCCAAAGTGCCTTGAGTCAATTTTTGTCATAGCCCTCACTAGAACTTGCTTATTGGCAAAAGGAAAAGCTGCCACTATTTACACAAACCCCAAATATGCCTTTAGTGTTTGCCATGCATTTGACAGTTTGGAAATCTCATTTCATAATTTCTGCTGACACTCGTTTAGACTCCCTGTGGCCCATTTCTTTTCTTTTCTTTTTGAGACAGAGTCTCAAGCTGTCGCCCTGGGTAGAGTGCCCAGGCATCACAGCTCAGAGCAACTTCCAATTCCTGGGCTTAAGCGATTCTCTTGCCTCATCCTCCCAAGTCCCTGGAACTATAGGCACCCGCCACACTGCCCGGCTATTTTTTGGTTGCAGTTGTCATTGTTGTTTGGTGGGCTGAGGGATTCAAACCCATCAGCTCTGGCATATGTGGCTGGTGCCCTAGTCACTTGAGCTACAAGCACTGAGCCAGCCCATTTCTTTCACTTTTTTGGCTTACGTTTACTGTCCATCACATGGAGCACATATGCAACTGGAGAATAATAATAATAATATATATATATATACACACACACACACACAAGGTCTGACAATTAAGTTTACAGAGTCATCCTAGCAAAAGTGCTACATACCTCACTGCTGAATATCACAACAGTCATCTTAGAGGTACTCCCTTGGGACGCTGTACATCAACAATAGCAACTAGTCCACCCTTCAAAGAAATTTTGGAACTCTTTTTCTGAAATGGCCATCAGAGCTATCATCATATAAGGTCTGACAATTCCGTTCACAAACTCATTTTCGGAAATAGTGCTACAAATATCATTGCTAAACTTTACTATTGTCATCAGATGGCCATAGATCGACAGATCTCTCTCCCTGTCTCTCTCTCTCTCCAGTTACCAAGTCAGCTTTTAATTTATGAAACTTCTAGTTCCCTTCTAGTTCCAGACAGGGGAAATGAAGGAACTCAAAAAATTTCACCCCAAAAGGTGACTCCTTGGTATAAAGAGCATTTTGAATTACAGGCACTTTGAGATCAAAAAGTATTGGAAGGGATTTTCCTCTATCTAAATAAACTGGACTGACAGATTTAAAGGACAATTGACTTCCCTTTCTCTCCCTGTTATATATATTTCCTGCAAAATATCTCAATATATTGCAGGAAAGAAAATCAAGAATGCAAAAAGTCCTGGCTCAAATTCTGTAAAATATAATATCTGTCTTTCAGATTAATTCACAAGCCAAACTATTTCTCTCTATCCATTCATTCTCCCAAGTATCCATTCAACCTCCCTCACAGCTATTTATTGCCCCTAAACAGAATTATCTATACTCCTCATTCCCCCCCTTCCCTCTAAAAGGCATATATAAATGATATATGGATCCATTGGGCTACTGAGGGATCACTCTGTGATTCTCCCCATGTGCCTGATAAATAAATTTCTCTTCCTTACTAATCTAACTTCACTGTGAGTTGTTCTTTCAGTAAATTTTGGGGGGGAAAGACAAATTTTCTCTCACCCCTAATGCAGATGTTAACTATAACCAATAATAAAATAAAATAATTAAAACAAAATACCATACTAAAAATTATCAGCCTGTGGCCTCTCTCTCTCTCAAAATATCTTATTTTAATGTATTCATCCCTGTGCTTAAAATTTGATCTGATAACCCAAATGTTACCAGCTTGTAAGTACATACATTGCTGATTCTTTCTGTGTTCTATTTTCCAGAAGTCAAGAAAACCCTTTTCCATCTTTTGAACTATTTATAGCTTTCAGCAATGTATGTATTTATAAACAAAATTTGAAACATTCATTTTTTTTTCTCAATTTCCCAGGAATTTGAAAACTATTTGTAAATATTTTAAATTTCTGACAATATAGTTATTTGCACAAGTTCAATAAGAATATGTTTTCTTCCCAGGGTATAATAAAAGATAACTGATATTTTTACCAAGGCTTTGATGGGAATGACATTTTCAGAGGTGCATTAAGGAATTAAGGTTGACTTTATAAGGCCAAGAAAAAGCTCATTGGAAAAAATGGCCAGGGGCTTCATTAATAACATTTCCTGATCTGCAATAAGTAAAGAATGTCACTTTCTGACAGGTCTGGGAATCCTAATTTGCTTTGGGACTTTGAGAGAAGAGGAGTTTAGCCAATGCATACAGGTAACTAATGGCACATATGAAACACGGGCTCAGGAGAGGATTTCAAGTCTCACCTGAGATTCTTATAAAACATTCCAGCTAAGCCAATTTTAAAAGGAAGAAAGCTGGCTAATAAATATTCTTACTGCACTTTATGCAAATAATCAGGCCCATTATACTGAAAGTACAGTTTATTTTGGCAATTAAATTGATTCTGCTGTAATTTGTTTTTAGTAAAATGGGAAATTAGAGAGAAAGCACTATGGTTCACAAATTAAAACACTGTGGTCCGCCAATATTAGTTTCCAGCCTCATCAGCAATGCCAGCTCATGGAATGAGACACAGCTGTTTAACTAAACTAGATCAGACTGGCCAAAGAATATAGAATTATACACAGTAGTCACATTTGCTCCAACTTTTTATTTCTTGCTTCTTAGCCCTAAAATAACATATTAGGTTTTAATATGAAAAATCTTTTAATTTCAAAGTGGACCCTCTTTTCCAGTAACACAGATGCCTGCTAAGTGGCTAATGGGTGGGTACCATATACAGTGGTAAATACACTGGACAAAGGGACTGCATAAGATTTCATAATGCAATTCAGAATGATGCACAATTTAAGATATACGAATTTTTTATTCCTGCTATTTTCCATTTAATATTTTTGGACCATGTTCAACTGTGGGTAACTGAAACCTCAGACAGCAAGAGTGCAAATTCAGGGGATCTGGAGAAATAGTGCACTAGAAACAAATTTCTGGAAGACATTTCTCATAGATGAAGCCATTAAAATTATGCCTTTGAATGAAATAGAGAAGTGTTTATTATATGTTACTAGGTGAAAAGTGTAGATGTTTATAACAATATGATCCCATTTTTGCAAATGTAAATATCTGTATTAAAAGGACATACATAAAGTTATTACACATACAATATTCCATGCAAAACATATAAAAACATTCCAGACCAAATGGAGTGACAGACATGAAAAGTAAACACATACTATATCTATGTCAGAAAATTAAAACTAACTTCTAGTTTCTCTCCCAACTTTCCAGTTTTTCCTGATATTCTTGTTTTTCAAATCAAAATAGCATATTTAAGGAAATTCAAAAAGGGATATACCTGGGGAATATATCTCATTAACAAATACATAAAAAAAAATGTGAAATATGTAGAAATAATAAGAGAATAAGCAGATGGCAAATAAGTGTGTAAAAAGATGTCTTAACATCTATCATTAGACATTAGGAAAATGCAGATTAAAACTACAATAAGGTATAAATACACATCTATCAGAATGACTAAAATAAACCTGAATCATTTACATATTGCTGATGGAATGTACCATGCTGTAAACACGCTGGAAAATTATTTGGCAGTTTCTTTTTTCTTTCTTTTTTTTTTTTTGTAGAGACAGAGTCTCACTTTATCGCCCTGGGTAGAATGCTATGGCGTCACACTACTCACAGCAACCTCCAGCTCTTGGGCTTAAGCGATTCTCTTGCCTCAGCCTCCCTAGTAGCTGGGA